>OX411554.1:36511315-36556315 GCA_948146395.1 Fragum whitleyi | reverse complement strand
GACGATTTTGAATCTTCATGCAATTCTGTTGAACGTTAACCCTATGCTTGAAAGAGTTCACAATTGTTTCACTAAAAGTAAATAAATTGCACCTACGTGTGTGAGAGATAAAAGCTTCATTCGAACCAGTACATTATTCCTTGTTCTACCGTGTGTTTTATAAAATGGGCTCTATTCATAAAATACATGTTTGTATTCCATCAAGTCTGTGAAAATCACTCGAATTTACGCTCTTCAGAGTTTTTAAATGATCGTAAATTCGAAGAAGTTAATGTTTTGCATGAGATTGATCGAAAATAATCAGAAAAGGAAGAGATTTTTTTCGATAGCATTTTCTCTTTCCCTTGAATATATCTCTTTCTCTTATGAAATATTGTTCAAGAAATGAGATTGTAAGGGAAAGATTTTTATCCCAAACTGCTTACAGGATTCAAACAATTTTTGCGAACGTTTTAATATAATACCCCGCTTTGCACGTGGACTTACGTGCGAATCAGAGTTTTATTTTTAATCGTTTGCAAACCTTTTTGTTCTTATAACGCAAGGCCCATTACAAAAGACGTTGGACTCCTCGCCGAAAAAACAAGACACTCGGGGTATTTTGAACGGTTTTCGAGCATTTTTCCCACGATCCTATACAATAGAACTCACATTCCTTCAGACGGCCAGTGATAAGCGGGTCGCGGGCTGGCAATTGGGGCTTTTGTTACCAGCCCTTTCGTATCAGCAAGATTATTTAGTAAGTCGCTCGACTGTAACGCAATGCGATCGTTTTCTACCGAAAGTTTTCAAAAGGGCGGAGTTTTCCCATGCTGATACTCAACCCGTTCACAATCGCCCTGGCACGTGGATGAGGCCCACTTATCGGTTGATTGACAGTTGAAGTCACGCGGTATGCTCGATCCGCCCAGATAGCCAATCCCGCGTGAATAGGCACGAGACTTGCAGTGTGCGACTGCCTTTCCCGTTATCTGATTGGCCGACTGTAATGGACTGCAAGCGTGGGAACGGTGTAGAAAATACCTTCACATGACGTATGTCGGACGTTATAAATAAACACAAAACCACTTGTGGATTTATTTGATCGTGAGACACTGTACACTTTACATCGTGATAAACTGTGAAGGTATTTCACAGAACTTTGGTGCTTTTGTATTGTAGGATTTTGTCAAAAAAAAATATAAATAAATAAAAAAATGGCCGATGTTGCGGTTGACAAACGGTTACATAGTCCACATGGTGGTATAGATAAGAAGGATTCTGCTTATAAGCGGGTATGTACTGATTGATGATCATAAATATCTGATTAAATCCTCGGTAAAAATGAATAAAAACAATAAATATCGACAACAATAATCATCTGTAAATATACAACGATTTCTTTGATAAATTGGCTTTAGATAGGCAAATAATTCTGAAAGAAATAGAGGTTAAAAAGTTTATTTTTCTTGGTTTGACGATGGTGATCATTTCTTTCTGTTTAACATTATCTGTTATCCAAGAAAGTATAATTAAAAGTGGACTTTGTGAGTTTCGAATGCCTACTCATTTCAATGGAAATTGAAAGTTTCCGTGTAGTTTTCTTACAATCAAAAGACAGTTCATGGCATTTGATATTCTGGACAAGTTGAGCTGATAAACATGGAGCTAAAGCTTTTGTTATAGAAAGATTAGGGATTTCCGTTCACTGTGATAAGGGCGTATAAATATGGCCCTTACATTAGTTTTGCGTCATCTCCTTTAAATCTTCGAATTAAGGTCAAGTCTATATAATGAAGTATCTAATGAATAATTGTTTTTCTTCTTGTTTTACCCTCGATAAGTTTGTTTCAATCAATCGTAGCCTCCTACTGAGGGGTAGAATATAATGCTGCAAATTGACATTGCCCTTTCTCGTACTGGTCTATATTATTATTATATTCAATAATAATAATAAATATTCGATGGCTTAGGGGAAAAAAACAGCATGTGTCTATACACTGTATAGACACATACTATGTTTTTGCCCAAAGCTCTCGAATTGTATGTAAAGTGAAGAACTTGAATATTAGTCGAATGTAGGTGAATGGTGGACACTTTGATAAAGCATCATTTGTTCATCATCAAAGGCCAGAAAGGCCCGAGGGGTATTTGTACATCAAGTCATAATTGAATTTTGAAGATGGTCATTTATATCAAATCATTATTTATTACGATGGTATGTAACTTTAGGACAGTACATTATTACTCTAATGGTCACCTGTCATGAAGATTTCAATGAGCGATTACCTACTGTTGAATGCTGTTCAGGGGTTATCAAAAACATCTTTGGTTTACGGCGGGCATATTTACTAGACCACGTTTTGTTATTTCCTGGAAAAACGTATCAAAGGCGTTAAAAAAGCCATAGAAATGGCAAGGGCATCCACAATTCTGCTCTGTCTTTATTAGAAAGCTAAAATATATTAAATAATGACTTAATGAAAGAAATACGTAAATACAATTATAAGATTCTTTATTGTATAGATTTGGTCCTAGGAGGTCTTCAAGAGCGTTATGTTATTGGTAGATTATGCGCAGTGAGCCGTGAATTCTTGATTATATATAGAATGTCGAGCTCAATTTGAAAATACACCTATACAAATAAACGTGATGTTCAAAACAGTCAAAAATCAAAATGGTTTCACTACAGTTGGAATCATTTCTCGGAGTGATAGTCTACTGGATCTTAAAGTTCCTCTTGAAACAATGATGATGATGATGATGATGATGATGATAATAATAATAATAGTTATAATGATAAAAGAAACAGTTCAATAATGTGGAGCAATATCAGAATGCGTTTCTTTCATTTATTTCAGAGTAATAAACCATACATGGAGAAGAAGCGACGAGCTCGTATCAACAACTGTCTAACACAACTAAAGACATTGGTTCTTCAAGCCATGAGAAAAGATGTAAGTTGTCTCTCATTTTTGGTTTGAATTTTTCATTCCATTAGACAGCGTTTTAGGTAGTTGACCCGTAATAGTTCCGCAACATTTCGGACCACATGTTCTTTCACAATGTTAACTGAGGTTTCCTTTAACATTGTTAAAGTTCATTACTCTAGTAACGTTGCAGAAATATTACGGTTCCACTACCTTAAGTGGTTTCATTGTATCTCATGATTGTCAGGCAAGCAAACAGTTTTCATATTCTGCTGTTCCCATAGACTTGGCAGATGAAAGAAGTACTTTAACCCTTTACTGTTTAATCCCTGCTTTTTACGTGCCTGTGATTATATGATTGAGAAAATATTGTGAAAAAAGAAGAATTTGCTTCTGACAAGCAATTTCATCTTTTTCCACACTATTTTCTACCCTACTGAGTGGTTGTTTTTTCATATAAACTCCACTTTAAATTTTCGTCTGCATAGCCTTTGAATTTGGACAGGTCCAAAATTTTGTAAAACAGGAAAGGGTTAAGGGCGGGCAATGTGGTTAAGGTCCAAGGCTGGGGAGCCGTGAGAACCACTTGTGTCATGATTAACACTCATTATAATATTTAATTGCCTTTTAACTTATTGTTTCAAGCCGTTTTCCCACGAGTCTCGCACTCGACCCCACTTTCCATTCTGTCGCATTGAAATAAGTGGTTATCTACCAATTAAACGACGACTCTTTACACCACGATTCAGAAGCGCAAAGTAAGAAAAGTGGGCGGAATTTCAGATTGAAAACCCGGTAACGCAAAGCACACAAAAGTCGGTAAATCATTCTTTGAAAAGACAAAACGATGTAAAATGGGGGTTATGAAGTAGGAAGATAGGCGAGCTGCAAATATAAAACTTTAAGAATTAAAAAGTAAGAAGGATGGCCAAAAGCCTCACGTGAATGGTAACTGATGACAATTCAAAGAGTTTTATCTGGGTAAAAAAGTATAGGAAAATGTAGGAATTACTTTTTCATTCAACACCATGTTACCGGAACTCTTTTCATGAGCAACGTAAGAAAAATAACCTAGCCTCGAGAATGAGTTATTCCCAGCGATGTTACCAAGTTATTTTTTCACTAATTTTAAAAGAAAAAGTACAGTGGGTCGGGCAAAGGTTCTTCAATTTTGCTCAAGTGTCATAATTTGGTTTTATCCTTAACTGCTTACGTCTTCTTAAAACTTGAAGAAAAATACGTTGGTTGCCGGTTAGGAAGCCAAAATTTGGAACCCGGTATTAATTCTCAAATGTTAAAGCATTTTTTGCGTCGACGAATCATTCATTTATTAAAATTCACGTTTTTCATAAAGGAAAAGAAATTTATGAGAAAACAGGGGCACTTTTTTCGACCACAGGGTCTTTTACTTAAAGATAACCGCAAATGATATGTAGGGTCAAAGATCACGTCACGGTGTCTTCTCGCGCGAGATCTGGTGAGATTTTCCCACGAGATGGGCTCTAGGTGATTAATGAACGTTGAAAATATAGATAATTGGCTCGCGTGTGCAGATAACATCTAGGTCCGGATTGAATAACAAGAGAAGGGGTTTGGCAAAAATATGATATGCCCTTCAATGTATCATTGGACTAATTTTGGAATAAACACCTTCAAACAAAGTCCTTCCTGAACACAAGAAACAGCGGGGTTTTAACATTGTTTGACTTTTAGGAAAATTCTGTTTAGCTTTTCTCCCCAGAAAAAGATATTTGAAGATAAAAAAAAAGTAATAGAAAAAAATAAAATTATTATTTTTTTAAAATCCTGTTTAGTGGTTTCTCATTTAAATCGCCCTATCAGTGATATTATAATGGGTGCCCATAACCTAGGATCTGAAAAGATACAAGCGACTTTCGTCACTTTTCCAATGCTATTAAATCGTCGAGTTCCGATTTACCAACATTTGCCTTTAATTCGTCCTTCGTTTTTGTGATTGTAATCTGAGATGAACCTGATTTGACATGATTATCATTATAACTTATTCTAGATAAGATAAAATGTTGTTTTGCTGTGTTCTTCATTATTTAGCCTACAGTACAATGAACGCACAGACTTTGGGTTCATTTACCATCTGAAACTTTGGCCACACATTCTATAAGATAAAGCTATCTTTACCAGGGTCGTGTTTTCGGCCTTCAACAATTAAGTTTTTGTGATAAGATATGATAAGAACCCTTTGAAGAAATATTTCATTCATGAATTACTTATAACAGACCGGTCTTTGGTTGAAATATTTCATTTATGATTACGATCCTATTTGGCTACCACAATTCTATACATTGATGTTAATGTTTACTATTCATTTAGACCGCAGTTCCCAAACAATACATTTTTATGGCTTTGGTATAAGACCGTAATATTCAGAGAGTTAACGATGTCAAAGGCTGGCTTCCTAATCTGGAAAACCATTTGCTTTAGAAAACTATGCCCTAAAACGCATTCAAATATGGGGTGGTAACTAAGAAAATATAAGATTTAGTGATAGGTTTAGAGCTTAAATATTTATTTTTGTTTTTTTATCTATCTTCAGACAAACCAGTATTCGAAACTAGAGAAAGCAGACATTTTGGAAATGACCGTGAAGCACTTGCGTCAACTCCAGCGACAACAAGTATCACATGCCATGTCACATGACCCTTCCGTGGTGACGAAATATAAGGCGGGATTTACTGAGTGTGCTAACGAAGTTATGCGATACTTGAGTTCTGTACAGAATATCGACGAAGACGTTCGGGGCCGATTGGTGAACCATCTTGGAAACGTCGTTACGCAAATTAATACTCAAACAATTGAGCCTCAACAATGTGCTCAACCATTAAACGTTCAAATACCTCAGAATCTAAACCAAGGACTTAATTCTGTACCAACAGGATGTTTATTAATGCCTGCTGGAGTTCAGACATCCCCTATTGTCTTGCAACAACAGCAAATTCAGAACATTCCGAATGTGTATAGTCACGGACATAACAACCAATCGTTATCACTGACACATCCATCTAATCAACAACAGCAACAGCGATTGGTCGCAAACGGTACCCAGTTTTCCGGTTCCTTTCAAATAGTGCCTACGTCAACACCAAACTCGGCAGTGGCTGTATATCTCGGACAAACCACCTGCGTCCAGCAATCAACAAAATCATCGTCACCACCGGCCCCTAAACCCTCAATGGCACCTTACCCATCACACACACCACCCAGAACGAAAGCAAGCCTAAAGGCCTTCGACAGTTCAGCATTCAGTCAAGTTTCATCAGGCTCAGAAAAATCGAACACTTCATCCCCGTCATGTTCTCCGAGCTCTACTGACATGACATACATGAAAACTAATCTTGATCTTCACATGCACGGACTCTCCGTACACTGCGGGAGGACACCTAGTCCATTAAAAGTGGAGGACGTTTGGAGACCGTGGTGATAGCTTATGTTTATATGGAACTCTTGTTACATGTCTTAGCATTATTGGTGCCTTAATTCACAAATTTACATCTTACGTCAATCGTACACGTTTCATTTGAATTCAAAATCGAATAAGTACATACAGTGTAGGCTAGGGTTAATAAGATATCGTTGGGCTAACTTTTAAACCTCGTATCTTCAGTTTTGATAAAACTGTAGTTGCGATGTTTTAGAATTGAATCAACGATATTCATGCTGTTTTTGATGTGTCAACTCGTGTAAAGGGGTTATAATGAAACTTTGATGAATAATTTTGATTTAATGATTGTCTATAAGCATGTAAAGAACCGCTAGTAAATCATAAGAAAAATGATAAAATTCATTGACTTGAAACCTTATGAGTGGGGATCTAATAAACGTGCGACGAATTTATGTCCCCTAAGTAATAAACACTTTTACGGACGGATAACTAGACCAGCACCCGGGCAATTAATTATTGTTAGCGTTACCTTATTTGGTTCATATATAAATATATGGGAGAATTTTGGATTTTAAATTTTAATTATTCAACAATACTTCTTGCAAAAACCATGTTTCTTGGGTTGTCTATGAAATCGTCCCACCTGAGACTATTCTTATGAGTGCCCACAACATATGGCTTTTGAAGAATGATAACATTAGACTAGGGTAAATAACCCCTGATTATCCGTTATTCTGTTTTTTTTTGCTTTTACTTTTTTCAAAAACTATTACCTTTGTCTAATTAAGAAAATATTTCAAATGTCATCTTAGTGTGTGAAATACTCTGCCATCAAGACAATTTGTGAAATTTCTCCCTCTGAAGGGTCAAGTAGCCGATTTTGTTCGGAGAATTCAAAGATTTAATACTTATGTATTTTACTTGTTTATATTTTGTTTTCAATATCATTTTTTTTTTTTTTTGAAAAATATTGCTTGAAGAGAAGCGTGATATACTCGTTAAACATCGATTTGTTGTTGTCAGGGAATTAGTATTTTTGATAACTGCGGTTTATATTTTGTTAAATTTATGATATCAATCATTATAGTGAAAGTGCTTCCATTACAACTCTAGACCAAAAAGAGAATTTATATACATATTTTATGGTTTTGACCTTTTTTATGGTTCTAATTGTTCAAGTTTTTATTATCATCACACCATTTTGTGCCTTACGACGCGCTTACATAGACGCAGATGAACTCTTCTGATTAAATATTATACCGCTTTGTAATAAAATTACTGTGGGATAATAAAATTATGATGAAAACCACCTTACGATCTTGATTGATTAGGATTTCGGTTCAGTAATAAAAGTGATATGACTGTTGCAAATATAAATATGGTCATAAAAATCATTCACGCTATGTTTAGATCGAGCATAGTCCATATCGAAAATAACGCACATTGGATGAAAACACTCGCAAAACGTTCAAGAAAATGGACCCCGCTCTTCACGTGTATTCACGTGCGAAAAAGTGGTACAAGTTCTTAAACGCTCGCGAGCGCAGTGTGATCAGGGATAATCGAAATCCACAAATCTCTCCACCTGCATTATAGGAAGACTAAAATTCTTTTGTATATCTTTTCATCTGAAATGGCGATTTAACTGTTTTATACTTTTAATTTGCGATTAAAATGGTGTCACTTGGTACTTTGATATGCAAATGAAAGATTTAATTGTTACATCTTTCTGAATCTGTGATCTAGACATGTGTATGCAACGAAGTATTGTTCGTAAATTGTTAGCATGTTCTTCAGTTTCTTGTGTTGGAAAATGAGTTGTAAAGTTCATAATGTTAATGTTGAAATAAGCAATTGAACAATGCTTCATGTTTATCACAAATCGACCAAGGAGCAGGTGAAACTAACAATGACAGAATTACCAGATATTCCTTATGCTTTTAATTCAATAAAAAAATGGATGAAAACCCACAACAAAGGTTCTCGCGCAGAGTAATACCTGCTTATAATTCTTCATCACAAATTTTAAAATTCCAGCAAAATGCGCGCCATTAGTCTTGAAGGTAAAGGTAGTAGACCCGCAATAGATCCGCAATGTTTCGGAAGTAATCACTTTAACAATGCTGATCGAGGTTTCCTTATGATTTTCATAAGGAAACCTCGGTCAACATGGTGAAAGACGGAGCTATTACGAGTCCACTTCCTTAAATCGAATTTGAATATTTGATTCTTAAAGAAGGATATTTGGAAGAAAAATCTCGTCATTGTTGGTTTCGATGTGTCCCCACACTTCTGATTAATACGTTGTTATGTGATGTAGTGCATCATAATGTAAAATGTCCTCTTAGGGCGCGATTGTCGTTACATCGATTATGAAATGCAAAATGATTAAAAGTCAAAAACTTATTTTGGAAGTGTGTTCTTTTTTCTTATCAAGAAGGGGTCATCGGTTGGGGACAGATACGTCAAAAACGACGAGTACAACAACAAAGACGTCGAAAAAAAAACTATTTTCAATTTTGTTTCAAAAAGCAACGCTTGAAAAGAAATGAAACTTGAATACTTCTAGGACATAATCCTGATCAAATAAGCTTTGGCCTTTGTCAATACGCCTATAGACTAAGATCAGCAGAAACTTACACTCTGGTGTTAGCCTGTACGGCATGCTTTTGAGGCTTCTTGATTATTGTAGGAAATCCTATAACAAGACTTTTTACAATTCTCCTAAAATTCTGAATTCGTTTTAAACAGGAATTATGTTAAGGTGGTGTAATAGTTCAGCTACGTTTTAGGAGTTATGAACAGTGCTAACCAAACCTCGGTCAACATTGTAAAAGTTCATGAGTTTCGCGAAATGTTGCGGAACTATTATGGTTTCACTACCTTACACGGATATTTTGTCAAAGAGTTAAATTAATTTCCTATTTCTCGATCTCCGTCGTCTATTGATAGAGTATCTGCCTCTTGACCCAAAGGTTCTGAGTTCGATTCCCGGTGGCTGCTATCGATCTTTATTCTTTCATTTGCTCACACATTCGGCGCAAATAATGGTGAATTTTCCAGAAAGCGGTATCGAGTTGGTTTAATCGAAGTGGTCAGAACTTGTTTCCCAATCGATGTAAAATAAATAGGTTTAAACCAAACCAAATTCCTATTGAAGTAAACAATAATGAATAAATACGATTAAACGATTTGTATTTCTACACGCGGAAGTGAATTTGCGTCCACATTCATTTATATAATGAAATTTTATTATACCCCTACCTACGAAGTAGAGTGGGGTATATTGGTTTCACCATGTCTGTCCATCCGTCCGTCCGTCCGTAGACCTTTTTCGTTTCCGGACTCTAACTCAAGAACCAAGTGACCTACAATCATGAAACTTTATACAAATATTGCTTATGACCCAAGGAAGTGCCCTATTGTTTTTGGGTTACATAGGTCAAAGGTCAAGGTCACAGTCAGCCTGTGTTCAATTTTTGTTTCCGAACTCTAACTAGAGAACCAAGTGACCTACAATCAAGAAACTTCATGCAAATGTTGTTTGTGACCCAAGGAAGTGCCCTATTGGTTTTTGGTCACATAGGTCAAAGTTCAAGGTCACAAGTATTTTTTGTTCAATTTTCGTTTCGTGACTCTTACTCAAAAACCAAGCGACCTAGAATCACGAAACTTTATGCAAATGTTGCTTAAGACTCAAGTGCCCTATTACTTTGGGTCACTTAGGTTAAAGGTCAAGGTCACAGTCAATTTTTTGTTCAATTTTCATTTCCAGACACTAACTCAAGAACCAAGTGACCTAGAAACATGAAACTTCATGCAAATGCTTTATATGACCTCAATATTTGTAACAAACATAACCTGCACTAAAAGCACTTGCATTTTGACAAAGCGCTTGTGGGGGGTATAAGTCCGCTCTGCGACAGCTCTAGTTCAAATTTGTTTTGTTTATTTGTTCTGTGTTTAATACCACTGCCACCAGGAACACCATTCTACTTACATCGCGGCGGCTGGTGCATATACTCAAGGATTTGTTCATTTTTCTTAAGTCTCAGTTCGTAGCGTTACCGACTGAGCTGATCAGGTTCGACCAAAACACTTTCCAATTTTACATTAGGTGTTCTTATAGGAAAGGGTAACAACATGAGACTCGTTCACATATGACGAACACCTAGACTAGTAGCTTGAATGTACTATAATCTCCAAGCCATTTCGTGGTGCCTTGAGCACCTTAAAATGTATTCCTGGTATTTATCGTATCAGTACCGCCATTACATCTTTTCCATGCCCACACCTTATCTCCCACTTAAATTTACGATTATCTACCCATTGGTGGGAGACAAACGTCGGAATGGCCGCCAGGTATGGAACCCACAACATCCCTCATGAACCTCTTCAGTAAATCTTTCATTAAGCGGTCGTTCATTGGATCACGAAAAAGTAGTATCGTAATAGAATGGCCGCTTAATATACTCTTTTAGTTTCACATGATAGCGATCACTTAAAACTTAAAAACGGCTACTGCTCCAATCTTACTAAATCTTCACAATAAAGGATTCAATTAAAGTCAAAATAAGTGGCAATATTTTTTTCGCTTGTGCAGAAGGGGTTTTGACAATGTTTGTTTACTAGTTACGACCTCTTAATAGAGGTGGTTGCTTAAGCAAATACTGTTGTAGTTACAAAGGGTTCGCGCCGCGACACAATAACAGATTTCAAGATTATAGAGGGTAAGGCCATTCTGAAATCATTATTTATGAACGAATCCCTATATTGTGGGTATTCATCAGGATCGTCTCCAGGCGACGCGGTTCAATTGGGTGCTCACAGTCAAGGACTCTTAATGTGCGACTCGTCTGGCGAAAAGGGACCAAATACAGTTAAATTGGTCCAACAGAAAGGTACATGTAATTTATTAAAGGAAGGTAAGAAATATCGTTGATTTTGTACATCTTGAACAAAATTAGCGATATTGGAATACCTCCCTTTAGTTTCACTCGAAATTCGCTCCATACACTCGTCATTTTCATTCCAAAATGATTCTCAAATCATTCATTTGGTGATTTTTACGATTTTTTCAAAGTATACCTAATCAACAATATTTTGCCGTATTGACGAATAACTACCATCGTGACAAAGTCGTAAAGCTTTCAAGAGGTGTTGGAAAAACCTTGTCCATCTTCGAAATACGCTTATTTGCAAGACACTTTACATATCTATCCCTAGAATACTAAGCTGTAAGAATAGAAAGTATTGTGTTTAAAGTAGTGGACCCGTAATGGTTCTGCAACATTTCGAAAGTCGCAAAATTTAACATTAAAGGTTAATGATTTAAATTTGGAAACCTCGGTTAACTTTAAGAAAGATCATTAGTTCCGAAAGCCTAAGCCGCAGCCATTCTTAAATACAAATGAGCCTGTGTGTAACATTTCCAACAATTTTAAATGTGCGCCAAGCAAAGACTCTGGCCAGCCTGTGCATCTGCACAGTCTGACCCGAATCTTTACTCTGCGATCTATAGGCAGACAAAGTCTCAAAATTCTCTTAATGCACTATGTGACTGCCTAGGCTGTTACATGATAGCAACTCACGCACATGTCAAATTGTTGGAAATGCCATGCACAGGCTCAAATATGATCTTGACCTTCCTCGTATTGGATCCACTAGAATGTTGTTATGTACAGTGACCGACCATAATATTTCACATTTTAAAGCGACCACAATATTTACGTATCATTGCGTACATAAAAACTTGATCATGCACATTGGTATGCAAATAAACAAATCTAAATATCACGAATTCGAGTCTCATAATAAACAGTATTTCCCACGGCCAAAAGGCGCGTGCTTGAGACCACGTGATCGTATAGATCACGACCTCTGACCTTACCTCGTGACGAAATCGCGCCATAATGTCAAATAGCTACTGATAAACTAATCAAAAATCGTGTGAAAATTCCAACGTTGATTTTTATCAGCTTGCACACGCAACCCGTCCACATTTAAATAATTTAAATTCGATTATTAAATTTGTTTCTCGACAAACGTCTTTTGAGAACTTCGGTTTTTACTGCGAATTCGTGACTCGCTTGTTTATTAATTCCTTGAAGAAAAATCATATAAACATTGTAAAATAGGAGTAACGTGTCATATATGTTTAAGAAAAAAGCAAGTGTTTTTTTGTTTTTCAATTCCTTTATTCATTATTTAGAAACCAAGATGCTTATTTTGCTTATCAGGCATGAAACTAAAAACCTTCTCACCCTTCGGTTAGACTGGTACAAATCCTTTAAATAGATCATTTAATAAACATGTATATCCTACAGTCCCTATAAACTGAGAGCCTTCAGAGGGAGAGAGAGAGAGAAAAGGAGAGAGAGAAAGAGAGAGAGAAGAAGAGAGAGAGAGAAGAAGAAGAAGAAGAAGAAGAAGAAGAAGAAGAAGAAGAAGAAGAAGAAGAAGAAGAAGAAGAGAGAGAGAGAGAGAGAGAGAGAGAGAGAGAGAGGGAGGGTGGGTGGGTGGGTTAACTCATACTATTTCTAAAAGGTTCAATTTTGTCACATACCTTGTTAAGAAACTTCTACAACGCTAGCTAAATTTTCAGTCAGTGTATGTGCAAATTTGGGTATTATTTGGAATACATTTTGAGAAAGTGACCATCCTGAACGCAGGGCCGGGCCTGAATCCGAGGCTATACGGTATTAAAATACGAATAGCAGATACACAGCAGATTCACATAACAACATACTTGTATTTTGTTGTTTGTACTTTATCTTCATGAAAAAAAAATCATTTCATGAAATTTCACCATAATTGAAAATCATATTTTTCGCGCTTGAGAATCTTTCGTTTAGAATTCGTGAACATGTCGGTTTATACTTACATAGATGAGAACGAGACGTTTATGAACGTAATTTCAATTTTGATTGCCACATACAGAAAGCCATGGTCAAATAAAAATCGTTTGATGCTGAAAATGTTGTCTTTTTTATCGAAGAAGCATACAACAAAAAAAAGGACCGAACCCACAGCAGTAAATTATGTTTTCAATTTTAATCTAATAAAAGTCAACCACCCCTCGTTATCATTCTTTCAACATTTCACCCTGCTTCGTGAAAACCAAGACGACGGTAGCAGCTTCTGTTGGCAAAACCATTTTTTAATATGTTAGGATAATTTCCCTTTCAAGTCAAAGTCTGTTTCATCCAATGTGATTGTTGCATCTATACTGCCAATGATTTTTTTTGTTAAAAACCCGAGTGTCATTATTAGTTTATTTTTCCAAAAAGGGTAAAAGGTTAGGCGCCCCCTAGTGGACATCTCATGATGGTCATCCGGCCACGTGATCAAAGATCAAAAAACACAAATCCTTAATTTATTTGTTGAGAAATTACCGAATGAGTACGAAGATTATTTGGGGCGCCCGACGTCCATTCGGACCTCATCCGAGTCGCCCTTGATATCAACTTGAGGTGATCTATGAGGCTTGTTAGTAGAAAATTGAAAGAATAAAATCCTTTGTGGTCCGTAACTTGAGTCAAAATTATTTAAGATGTGTTTCTAACTATTCAAATCAGCTTGAAAATCTTGATTTATTTCGGAGTGGTTAAGCAAATAGAGCTAATTGTGCTTTATGGACTTTCCCTTTATTTAGTAATTGAGTTATAATATTTTCTAGCCCGATTATTTTAGTAAATCATATAAAAGCAAGTGTATAATACAATGTATTTTCAACAATTCAAAATTTGCGCTAGGCAAATATCTTGGCCAGCCTGTGCATCCGCACAGTGTAACCAGAGATTTTTCTTTGCACTTTGAAGGAAGATCAGGTATATATATGGATGGGTCTCCAGACAATCAGCAAATCTTCCTGTCACACCGTTGAACTGTCCTGGCTGCACAATAAGGGCGTCAAAAGAATATTAAAATTGTTGGAAATGTCTTTTGTTTGTTTTGTTTGAATGGGTTTTACGCCGCTTTCAACAATTTCACAGTTATATCGCGGTGGTCGGAGCACCTTACAATAGATTCCTGGTATTTCTGTCACCTGTTCTACCATTACACCCTTTCCTAGTCTCCGACTGTTATCTCACATAGGTTTACGATTCATCCCATGTCACGCACAGGCTCAATCGCTTTATCTTCATCGAGAGTCATCTACATCAACAGGCAAAAAACAGCAATGCGTTCAGGATGACAAAACGTTTCAAACTGTTTGCCAATTATACCCTACTATGCACGTGAACATGCGTGCAAAGCGGGGTATAATATGAAAGCAGTTTACACCGTTTTGCCTTACTAAACACAAAGAGGAATATACACAAACATAGACTCTTCTTTCTTTTCATCAAATTTCCAGGGTTTTTTTTCACCTGAAACTAAATCAAAGTAAAGAGAAATAATAAAAACATTCTTATTATAAAAAGGTATATTCTTTGAGGGCTGGTATTAGTTTAGTATCCGCTTTTGACAAATCTTGAAACCAAAAAAGCGATTTAACGCAGAACGATTTCGAGCGTATCTCATTTAAGGACGGTTGGGAACGACAGAATTTTTTAAAAAAAATGAGTTCGAATGTATTCGAAAAAATAGACGAAAAAATATTGTTGGGAAAGGTGAGCTTAAACCAAGATTAAAGTATGCCATAAATACCACAATACCGCGTGGTAAAATAGTCACAAAAAGTTCTGTAATGCGTAAATCCTCAAAAAACTGCTTGCTTTTTATGTAATCTTCATGTTTGTCCCAGATATTTACAGATAGAGATGGCATTGATTGTAAAATGGCCATACTTTCAAGAAATACAGCTTTTTAGATGGCCAATGTTATTAAAGTTTGTATTTATTTATGTCAAAAATGACCTTGATCTTGACGTACAGTATCGAACTAGATAAAAAAGGATGAACATATACTCTATTGACGTGTGTATGAGGTTTTGATGCGAGACGTCGTCAATGTTACACAGTTTATCTTGAAAAGGTATGCAATCGAAAAAATAAATTGACATTGCCTTATTCATATCCAACCATGAGTATTTTTACAATATGATTATGATGTTAGATTAGTCATTAAATCCCTAACTCTTACCAAGTTAGAAACATTTATTTGAAACAATCATGACCTCGAGAAAGGAACTTGACATTTACAGTTGACCTTGGTATAAACGAAAAGGGTTTACCCCTTGTGATACGTTATATGCAAAAGTCAAAGACCTGTTACATATATGTAACATTTATTGACACTTTATAAAATTAAACGAACCTACAATCAAACAAACGGGAAAGCATATTATATCATTGCAAGATGAATAATTAGCCATTAAACAATAATTTATCGAAAGTGTTCCGATTTGAAAACCGCTGT
Organism: Fragum whitleyi; assembly: GCA_948146395.1. Lineage (NCBI taxonomy): Eukaryota > Metazoa > Mollusca > Bivalvia > Cardiida > Cardiidae > Fragum > Fragum whitleyi. The sequence continues at coordinate 36,540,625 of OX411554.1, read as the reverse complement.
TTTATATCATTTTGCATTTTGAGTACGTTTCTAAAATGGTAAAGACAAAAGACTAAAAACTTAATAGGCTATTAAAAAGCGATCGAAATTATTTGATCTGATTGATTGTTGGATCAAAAGATTTCTACTTAAAACGTATTAATCAGCTATTGCAAAAGATAGAGACAACGATTTTATACTTACAGATCTAATTAAAATAATCCCTCGATAAATCGATGGATAAAAAATACGGAACATTGCATTTAGTATATAAGCGTAAGAGTGTAATTTCCTTCTGAAAAGATCAAAGGGTTAAGACAAAGATCAGACGTGCGCACATGCAGTCTTACAAATTTAAACCAATCCTTAGCATCGCCCAAGAAATATCAATAAAATGTTCATCCTATTGGGGAGGACAAAATTATTGGCAGTTTGTGATTGAAAATTGGTCAATGTGTTAGGAAAAAAGAACGTAGATAAAAAATATTCGGGGTTTAAATGCAAGATTTTTTTCAGGAAATAAATACAAGAATTCATCTTGAATGGTGTAACGAAAAGTCGTGACTTGGCGCACTAATCGGGAACCTTCGGCGATTCTACGGAATAGACCTCGGGAATTATACGGTCGCAGCCATGAAAGCGCGTCTTTTCGCACGTGGGTTTATATGACGTAACAAACATAAACGATCCCGCTAAGGATGACGTTGCATAAAACAAAATCAACGAAAGAAGAATAATGGGCATATCATAATTTGATAACAAAACGCAGTGTCTGGCTGCGTTTTGTCATCAAATTATTATATGCCCAAAAGATCTCGAAAGACGATTGGAAAGAATTAACAAAATGTGATTTTCTTTATGCGTATTAACCGAAGTACCACCAGGAGCCGAATTACCTAAAAAAATGACCCAAAATTACTACACTTACGTCCGAGGTACTTTTGAAGTTACGGAAAAGTCCGAGCGGTGTTCCGAATGTTGGCGCACCATACACGACACATACATACACGACACTTTTTGATTTCACGTGAAATGAAAATATAAAAGAAAGAAAGAAAATATCCAATTTATTGAAAATTAACGGCAGGTGATGTTTAATGTTTAAGTGAATCGTGAAATTATTCGATTAAAGAACTAAAAACAAAACAATTTCCAAAAAATAATTTGCCGTTAGAAGAGCGCGCACAGACTAATTTTCGAATTAAAGCCCATTATGGGAAGCGACATTCGCATAAATTGAAACTAATCTTTGATAATTATTTTTAAGATGTACCATAATGAGAATTTCTTCTTCCAATTACATGATTTAGGGGATAATCGTTTAAATTTGTAACAAAAGAAATGATTTGAGAAAAGAATTTCGATGATACAGTTAAATAACGATGAAAGATTATTTTACTGCCTCATCGATCTTTTGATCTCTACATATGAAGATCTTCGATGGATGGACGGATGGATGGATGGATGGATGGATGGATGGATGGATGGATGGATTGATGGATGGATGGATGGATGGATGGATGGATGGATGGATGGATGGATGGATGGATGGATGGATGGATGGATGGATGGATGGATGGATGGATGGATGGATGGATGGATGGATGGATGGATGGATGGATGGATGGATGGATGGATGGATGGATGGATGGATGGATGGATGGATAGATGGATGGATGGATGGATGGATGGATGGATGGATGGATGGATGGATGGATAGATGGATGGACGGACGGACGGATGGATGGATGGATAGATGGATGGATTGTAATTGATGGATGGATGGATGGATGGATGGATTGTAATTGATGGATGGATGGATGGATGGATGGATGGATGGATGGATGGATGGATGGATGGATAGATGGATGGATGGATGGATGGATGGATGGATGGATGGATGGATGGATGGATGGATGGATGGATGGATGGATGGACGGACGGACGGATGGATGGATGGATAGATGGATGGATGGATGGATGGATGGATTGTAATTGATGGATGGATGGATGGATGGATGGATTGTAATTGATGGATGGATGGATGGATGGATGGATGGATGGATGGATGGATGGATGGATGCTAATGATCAAAAGGAAAAAGGAAATTGGTTTCAGAATAGATCGATCGGTGGTCGCATTTCAAAAATTCTTATACTTGAAGATATACTGATTATTCTCGATCCGGAAAATAAGTAGAGAGTGAAAAGTATCGACTCAAGTCAGCCTGTGCAGTCGGCGCAGCCTGACTAAGGTCGCGCTACCCAGATGGTCCCTTTTCGGCAAACGGGTCACATATTTTATTTCAAATGAAGTATTATTATTGACTGAAATGATTCAGTATACAATTCAAGCATCCAAATCACATTAGGAATATTTACATAAGAACGCACATATAATTGACATGATGAATATAAACTAGGTTTTCTGTCTGATTTATACCCATTTTTTCTATCTTTGAACCTATTCATTCACGAGGAAATAAAATCGAATGAGAAATGACTTCGACCTGCAAATGCATTGAACTTCAGTTATAAATGTTAGAATGTGAACACCTGGGCACAGGTTAATTGACATAAAATTGACAATTGAAGTTAAGAAGAGTAAGTACAGCTTTTCTGCAGCTCAGTTACGGCATACGGGCTCCGTTTTACTAAACATCTTACGATCATTTTTTGCGTAAGTCAAAAATTAAACATGTTTCTTCAGTAGTAACTAAATGTGGAATTCTGCAAAGCGTAATCTCATTTGAATCGTCTTTTAAAGACGATTCAAATGAGATAATGCAAGGCAGACTTTAACATCGAAGGAAAACACCAGGAACGATTTCTGATTTTGACTTACGATTTATCTTTTCGTAAGAAGTTTAGTAAAACGGGCCCCTGGTCGCGAATCTAAGAAATAACGATAGTTTACATTTCGAAATTAGAAAACGGAAATAGGAACATTATTTGTACCAGTAATTGTGTGTCCATATTGCCTGTAACAGAATGTACTTTTTGTCCTTTCTTTAACCCTTTCCTGTTTCACAAAATTATCGACCTGTCCAAATTCAAAGGTTTTGAAGACGAAAATTTAAAATATGATTTAATTTGAAAAATAACCATTTAGTAGGGTAGAAAATAGTGGGGAAAAAGAAGAAATTTCTTGTCAGAAGCAATTTCTCCTTTTTTTCACAATATTCTCTCAATCATAAAATCACATGTACGTAAAAAGCAGGGATTAAACAGCAAAGGATTAAAAAAGTTCGAAGACACACGCGTATTAATGCCATGTATGTTAAGTCTCGCCCTAACGACCTTGGCGTTCGGTAGAATTAATTTTTGAAAAAGATATTGGACCAAAAGGAGGTCACCAGAGCCGTCATTTGAAAAAAAGGAAGATATTTAGGTACGGCTTTAAATTTGTTCTCGAATCTTTATTTAGTTTCTTACTCTAAACATATTGAATATTTCTCAAACTCATGGGTTTAATATCGTACACAAATATGTGGCAGAGCAGCTGGATATTAGGAAGGGATTTGATGGTAGTGCTGGTGCGTTAAATACACGGAATCCAATATCTGGTGCTCCAGTCGCTGCGATATGCCTGAAAAATTGTTAATAGCATTGGTAAACCCCATTCAAACTTACTATACCAAACGAGTAGCAATACTATTAGTGTTACACCAACTCACGGTGATCAAACGGGTGTCGCGACATATTGACTAAATTAACCTCTTCAAATGTGAAATGATGTGGGAAACGATAGGTAACCATAAGTAGGTACACCAGTCACTAGAATATAACTGCAATCATATTTAAGTGGCGTTTAATCTCATACAAACAAAAAAACAAAAACTTAAGCAACATTATAATGAAAATAGCAGCTAAATCAGACTTATGCAGCTTCGTTTAAACAGATATAAGTGTCTTCACATTGAGCTATTATATAGCAAAATATACATCATACATCTAGCTTACAGCTGGGTGCAATTTCTGTCATTTCTATTTTAATAGCGACTATCAAAGTCGAGACTTTATCAAGTGCATCGCTTTAGATTCACACAATTTATCAAAATCTTTGAAATTCGATGCATCGCATTATTTTTTGTTGATTCTTTCTCCACTCGGATTACATGACAACGGCACCGTAGATCAACCGCGCCACACATGAAATGGCGTTATCCGTATGTGTCGATCAGCCCCAAGTTGAATATGTATGTGTTTCCGTTTATTTATCTTCGCTACCGTGGGCACATGCCCATATGAGCGACGCCCCAAGAAAACGATTAGTTGTTACGGGAGATAGTGCAAGGAAACATGACGAAACTACTGCTGAGATCCGCCAACATCTTATGGGACCTCGGTTTAATGTCTTATCCGAAAGAAAATTGGTTTGTTAGTGTGCCAGCCCGGGAATGGAACCAACGCGATCGAACTTTAATGTCCGATACTCTACCAACTGAGCTAATCGGGTTGACAACTGAGTTGTATAAAAGATAACCATAGTTTAGATGTATACCTGAAAGTATTTTCACCAATAAGTTTTTTGCTCCATTTGTACCAATTGAAACAACAATCCTGATTAGTTGAATTTAATTCTTGGTTAAAATTCAACCAATGATTTTCTTAATACAACCGGGCTCTACAGCAATTGTTGAACAATTATCTACAAACGTCGAGAGGGCAAATTCGAGCCGAACACTGACCAAACCACAGTTGCCAATAAAAACAGTAATACAAACGACAAAGTATTTTTGTTTACATGTACCACACATATACCATTAGCATCAACAATAATAATGCATGTTTTAACCCTTTGCTGTTTAATCCCTGCTTTTTACGTGCCTGTGATTTTATGATTGAGAAAACATTGTGAAAAAAGAAGAAATTGCTTCTGACAAGCAATTTCTTCTTTTTCCACACTATTTTTCTACCCTACTGAATGGTTATTTTTCAAATTAAATCCACTTTAAATTTTCGTCTGCAAAACCTTTAAATTTGGACAGGTCCAAAATTTTATAAAACAGGAAAGGGTTAACTACAACAGTAACGATACCACCGGACCCAACATAAAAACAACTAAAGCGACGAAATTATCTTAAATTACAACTCCTTTACTGCAACAATGCTGTATTAGACAACTTATACTACAACAACCATACTGTGTCAGTACAACTGCAATAACAAGGCAGAATGCGCAAATTATCTCTTTTTTTATTATACCAAAATGTGTACATTCATCCTTGCATCGGGAATTAAAATTAATAACATCAAAATTCAAAGGCGATTGATCAGCGCTCAAATAGTTAAAAAAAAAATGCCCAGAAATCATTTGAATGCTCCGAAATTGTTCAAAATTATCCACACAACTACATTCAAATTGATCAAGTCACTTCTTGATCTTATAAGCTATTTCTGATTTGGAAGCGTCCTTGAGACACACACACACACACACACACACACACACAGACGCATCTCCCTATATAAAATAACCTTGGTTTTTTAAAGGGAGGGAAATAAATATCACCAATTACGCTCCTTTGAACAAAATAAACGATATTGTAATACCTCCTTCAAATTTCATTCAAACCATCCTATCATCCACTCATTCAATTTCGCTTAAAAATCATTCGTTTTATCGATTTCATATAATATTATCAACTGTTTTAGTATTGTCACGAAAACCGAAGTTAAACAAGCGTTAATACTTGGTTCAAAATTCCACTGCTATTTCGGGCTCAGTTTTTTCCAAACAAGTTTTAAAAATTCACGATCAAGGTTTGAGTTGCACCTGTAAGTTTATAACGCCCGTATTTTTAATTTACGGCTTTTAGACTCGATTATAATGGAACGAGTGTAACATAATTACATAATTCATTAAATCAACTTTGAAATACGATAGACCTCCGTGATTCATAAAGGATCTATTTCGTCGTTTTTCAAAACTTCGTTACATAAATCTAATCTGTGACACCTCTTTGTTGCCGATTCTCAGATTTGGAATAATATACTAAATGCCGTAATGGTAAAAAAGGGCTTATAATCTCGTAAGCAGAAATGCAGAAGAATCCCCAGAATGATAGACCATGTGTGACCCATCATGCGAAAGGAAACCATCTGGGTAGTGCGTAAAGTATGGAACCTAGTCAGACTGCGCGGGCTGCGCAGACTGACTAGGATCAAAACTTTTTGCACCGTGTCTAATTTCTGAATCTTGAATGTTCAATCTATCTTCCAGTGAAAGAATTTTTGAAATGCGATTTCTGGTTGACCTATGCTGGATCAAATCTCTTTTTCCATAATTCATTTTACAGAATTCCCGGATTGTCTCTTTTCGCACGACGGGTCAGATTTATGTAAACAAGAAAATCAAGAGCAACATGCATTCAAAAAAGAAAACTGATGAGATGAAGGGCATTTTTTTTGTTTTTTTTTCATGGAAGAAAGTGTATAATTTCTCACAATAAAACATGCATAGTGCGACAGAAGGTAAATAATTCAAAATGAAAATCTGAAAAAAAAAACAAAAAAAAAACAAACCAAACCCAAAACAAAACACAATCAATATCAAAACAACAACAACAACAACAACAACAACAACTAATTAAACAAATAAATATTAAGAAAATATATCTGGTCAGCCTTTGCATCACGCCCATTGTGATTTAGACAAAAACTACTCTTGCTTCAAAGTTATCGAATAATGGTACATAATCTATAGTGAATTTACTATCATATACGTTCAGATCGGAGCCCTGCGTTTAATATATAAAATACAGAGATAAATAAAACCCAAAACGTTGAGGAAAAAGTATCCCCCGCTTTGCACATGACTACACGTGCAAAGCGAATTAACATTCTTCAAACATTTCGCGGATGTTTTCATTAAATACACAGCACAGCTCCTCGTGCCCTCTGTCTCCCTTGTCACACATTAACACAACTTTATAGTCCGTGCAGACAGCAATAGAAAGGTAACGATTGCGCAAAAACTAACAAATTAATGATAATTAACGTTTTTATCACATATTAATTGTCAATTACAACGAAAACCAACTGTACCAATGATTATTAATGCCAAGGAATATATTTCTTCCTTTCATTTATTTTATAGACAAAATACAGTTTCAGTATACCTCGTCGCCAGCTTATGGACGAAAGTCCGACAAACTGGCAACCAAGAGCCATTCGAAATTTTAGTAAAGGTCAATGGTACAATAAATGAGCAAACTAAACCATTGACTGCCCGAAGAGGTCAGTAACGGGAGCACTGGATTCATTACGGTGGTTGAGGGCTCGAGCCGAGCTCACAATGAGTTGTGTCTTTGGGATAGCATGTCTCTTGCCACCCGACTGTTAATTGGGTTGTAGGGTGAAAACCTATATACCTGTATTTGTTTCAGTCATATCTTGTTTAGAAAACTTTCTAACGAGTATAGTGATATATCGTCGAGAGACAGAAACCTTCTAAGTTGTAGTTAATATGGCGACTAGCGATGTCTCTCAATCAACGGAATCTATTTTCAGGAAAACCGATGCAAAGCAACTCACTTACACGCTGCTTGTAAAGTATTTTATTGGGTGGATCATTTTTTTTCAATGGTGCATGTATCATTGTAAAGTAAATTAACATGATTTCATCGATCGAGACCTTAAATACCATAAGTGGCTGTACAGCGAACACGGATGTTACACGCTTTAAGCACCAGTATAGTCCGTTTGACTTCTATATGGACCAACATTTCGCAAAAAATCTCAGAATTGAATTAATAAAACATATTTTTTTCTTGTCATACCATATTTTCCATCTAATACCATGACGAATCTTGTTTTTCAGAATTATTTAATGTAAAATAATGATTTTGTCCGTCTGTCTACATGTTAACTTCCAGCCTTTCATACCTCCTCGTTTCTGTAATAAACGGAACAGCGACTTGCCCAACCAAAAATAGTTCTGATTTGCATAGGGGCCGAGTCAAAAGCGAATGATTTAAAGTGAGTCGTTTTGGTATAAAATTGAGTATTTTTATAAAATTAATTTGGTCGAAGATTTTTAATTCCTTGGGATATCAAATCTGAGTGTATTTTCTCATTGTTTAAAAACCGTTTGGCAAGATAAATTATAATTGTTGTTATCTATTTTGGGACGAACCCCATATTCACATATTTAGACCAATCAAAAAGCATTATTTAACGACGTTGTTGTGAATTTCACGAGGAAAACTAGATAAGCAGGCGAGGAATAACGGTACAAATCACGAGATATTTAAGTTTAAGATGACATGCCCGTCGATATGCTAATTAGCACGTCCAAATAAGGAAGAATGGACATTTCTTCTGTCAAAAGTTAAGTATAAAACCACGTGTTTTTACTATTGTTTACATCTTGTTTCAGCCTAAACAGCCTTCTTCACCCCCCGTGTTTAAGAGCGTAAAATGTGAAATTATTAGCATTAATTAGATAGACAAAATCATTATTTTGAAATCATTTTATTTTCAAAAAATATTTTTTGGAATGGTATTTAGCTGAAATGAAGATTTTACCACATACAAATTGCTAATTCAAACTCGATTTTATGCAATTGATGAAAAGGTCGGTCCATATAGAAGTCAAACGGACTATATAATTGCATCATCTTCAAAACATTTAAATCTTGATTTTTCTAAAAACCGAGTGGTTTATGACTTGACTCGTGACCTGAAGGTCAATAGTTCCAGCCTCAAATACTTAGTAGTGTGTTACTCGGCAATAAACTAGATAGCTAGCCCCAGTAGACCCAGTTGTAGAAATGGGATGCAGAGGTAACAAGTCATTACCTCTCTCACAGGGACGTGAAGCATTTAGATGTGAGTCTGTGCGTGACATTCTCAACAATTTGAATTGTGTGTCAAGGGACAATATTTAGCAAGCTAGACAGCCACATTGTATAATTAGAAGTACAATGTATTTCTGACTGTCTAGAGACACTGAGAGAACTTTTCTACCAACAAAGTGCAAATCAAAGACTTACAGATCACTCGCAGATGCACAGGATAACCAGAGTCTTTAATTTGCTTTTATTCGGAATGGTTGCAAATATCACGCACGGGCTCTTATAGTATTTAGAATGACTGTAATAATAGGCTTAAACGTTTTGTACGCAATGACTAATTGATAACATGAAGTAGTGTAAAATATTGCTTGTTTATTTACTTTTCGAATCTGATCTCTCACTTTCGCATGTGAGTGATCAAGTTTGAAAAGTAAATAAACAAGTATTAGTTTATTACCCAGACTGACCAAAATAATCAATTCCGTGTCTTGACGTCATAAATTTGTCCGCTTGTCGACACGATGTTTTATATGTATTTTATATGGTATTTATATGTATTTGATATAGTTTATAATGTAAACGTACAAATAACGCGACATCTTTATTGTAATTGCGTCCTGCACAGAAGACGGATGGCTTTGACTGACACCTACAAACCACGACTAGTAGGGGGCGTGTGCTGAAAACGGCTCGGTCATCGTACACCGTAAGTTACATATAAATCAAATAAGGTCTTTGCAAGTTAAGTTAAAAGGTGTTTGAAGCGACCACCTAAGGCACCACCAAAAAGGTCGCGAAAGAGAATGGTCGCACAGTTAACGTTTTTTGTCTATAATAAGAACATGCCTTTGATTGAATATGTATCTTAATGTGGTTTTCTCAATAATCCTATGTTGTTGAAACTCAACAGAATCGTCTCACTGATACGATAGTAGATGGTTTTAACAACAAGGATTATTTAAAATAATTCTAGGACCATTAATATCTAATATTTAAGATATTTTGATTAAAAGAAGGAAATTTTGCAAACGGTTTCTTAATAAAATGGTCGTTTAATGGACCTTGTCCCTCGAGCAAGATGGAATGTCCACATTCTTTATTTCATTGGTTTAAACCAATTTTTTTTTGCATCGATTGGGAAAAAAGTTTTTACAACTGAGATTAATTCTTCTCGATTCTGCTTCCTTGAAAATTCACCAGTACCCGCGCCGTATGTGTGGGCCAATCAAATGACCAAGATCGGTAGCCGCTCCCGGGAATTTTTGGGTCAATAAGCCGGCGCTCTTCCTCTAAACCAAACCCTTAATATCATTGCTTCTCAAGAGCTATCTGACGCCCAGTCGCGTCAACAGAGGTAGGCTGGCTCCCGTTCCACGAGAATATGGGAGGAAATTTGATAAGATGAAATAGTTAAACACGAGTAGTGTACCTTATTGAATTTAACACTAACTGAAAGCCTGGCTACAACAGAGGCTTCATCGCCAACAGTTTGTAAAATATATTGGAAATTGCACTTCCGTATGTGGTCAATTCCAACAAAAATGCAGGAAAAGAAAGATGCAGGAGGTTTATTCAACACCATTTCTTGGGAGCTTAAGGTACATGTAGTTTGAAGGTCTTTTGAAAATGTTGCGAAGTCCCAAAGTCTCTTCGTTTCTGACCCTCATGACTGACACTTGATCCGAGCTCACACAATCCTGAATAACGTTTAATCCTTTTGTCACTTAACTTTGAGTCTAATTATAACCCCTGCGACAAAAGGAGCGATGCAACTCTTTAGAACCTGAGAGGGTCTCCTCTTGACGCATCATGACGCTCCCTGCTGTTTCAATAATAAGCCCATTTCCGTGTTTTTCAAATTATCTCGTGAATTTTTGGATTTCAATGAAAACAACGAATGTCTCCTTTTGGGTGTCCATTGCACAACCTTCGACGTGGAATGATGTTCCCCCTTTTCAGACAATCGTTTGCAAGCAAGTTCTGGTTAACCTTATATTGACATTCAGGAATTCTTGAAACATATTTTTTAAATAAACTTGAATTTCTACAAGTTTGCCGACCGATTTTCCATTACTTATGCAACAAATGCGTTTTAATTTGTCAGATAAACATAAAATGGATTGATTCGATCCCGATCACATAAAATTACATTTGAGTTGAAAGACCGATTTGAATCTCATGAATTCGGGATTCAAAGACATTCACCTTTTGCCTGACGTACCATAAACGTTAACAAATGGCATTATTTTGCTCAAAAAGAGGGATTTTGGTGGTGTGGATGTTAACTCAAAATAATGAGCTATTAGTGGGACTGAATAGGCCCTATTCCATGATACCTCCATCGAAGTTTAAATCCCATCTCCTTTACACGTTTTGAAGGTTTGGATTTACAGGGAGAACTTTAAACAATATTAATTCAGCTGAGAGACACCCCCCCCCCTCCGAAAATAGCATTATGATGACATTTTATGTTTCTATTAACCTTTATCTTACCATTAGTTCAATGAGCAAAAAACGTTTGTTTACAAACTTTTTGAAAGTTATATCCCGGTTTGCATGTAAGGGCGTATGCAAAGCGAGGTGTAGCTTCAATAACAGCAGAGGCGTAGTAAGGATTTTGAAATTTATACTGTACGCACTCAGAGGGCGACCAACATAGAATACAAGACACGTCTGCAGGGGTTAGCCGCCGTCAAAGCGCTGTTGGTAGCGCGACTGCCTCCGAATCGCGAGGTCACGGGTTCGATCCCCGACGGCGGCACTCATCCTTTCCGACAATTCGTCTCCAACCAATGGGTTGAAAATCCTAGACATATGCTGGAGGCTAGGAAAGATTGTTATGGTAGTACTGGTGTGAGGAATACCATTGTTATTCGCTCTAGCCACCGCGATATAACTAAAATATTGTTAAAAGCGGCTTTAATTCGTTAAACCACGTTCAAGCAAAATAAACGTTTGCATGGGTAAGGGTCTAGAAGTTGTCTGCAGCCGTCATTTGCATCACGGAAATGTTAAAATATTAATTATTGAATAATTAAAACCTACGTTCGCCATTGAGGAAACATATTCTGTCGAAGTTGTTACAGTCTCCGCACAAAAATTGTAACAACGATTTTTAGAAGTTTTCTATATGAGATTAAAGGTCTTTTATGTCATGGTTACCTGACTTGACATTATAATTACGTAATTGATTAGAATCATAGTTTTATAGTTCGGATCTCGAAATTTGTCGACAAGTCTACATTTCGAAAATGCAAAACGCGAAAAGAAACTTTTAGTTATGACTATACGCCTTAGATTGCTGCGTCACTAAGTTATTACAATAAATCACACGTCAGCACGAGCCCTGACTTCTCGGTTGTTTTTATTACATTATTATGCAGATATTACGATTGGAAACCATACTGATTCTAATCGATCAAAATCGAATTGGTAATTTGAATGTAACTAGATCTAGGATTTTGTTTATACGCGATATGTGGACTGTGACTAAAGATCAATGTTCTCCACCCGCTCCCATTTTCTATTATTTGACCATTGGTTGGAATTAAGGATATCAGTTAGCTGTAGTTTCGATGTTATGATATTTCATGAACGAAATATTTCGAAAGAGGGTTTATTTCTTTTACGCACTTGCGTAATCTGCCTGATGGTATTTACGCCCTTGCTAAAACTGTTGACACAGACTTTAACCCTTGTCATTATGTATAAAAACCTTTATAAAATTGCATAGATTCTAAAGAGCTGAAAGCACTGAATGCATTTATTTTGAGGCGAAATTAATTTTCTTTATATCATTTTTAAAACTTTTCTTGTTTAAAATGGAAAATCAGGTGATGTGAACTAAGATCAGACTGCAGATGCGTGCAGGCTGATCTTTGTCTATACCTCCTGCCAGATCAGAAATATTCTGGGTTCAGCATGAAAAGGGTTAAAGTGTTATTTTTTCAATACTGTGATCCTAAATTCCAACCTTGCTCAGCCAACTTTCATCCGACATGCTATTGGAAGCATCGTAGTACGCTCGTTATTGTCGCATTAATAATCAAAGTGCTGTCAGCGCTGTAAATCGTACATCATTGAGAGGCTGGGATAGTGCAATAGTTCGCCAATCAAAAGGGCTCAAATTTGGACAATAAAAGTTGGTAAAATCTTTAAATTTGTGAGTTTTTTGTCTTAACACTCCATCTTTTCGAGGACATCGCCAGCTCATCCAACCTCGTGGGTCCGATTTTGAAAGTTTGCTGATTCGATAGCCCTCTGCTAGTCTAAATTATTTCTTAGCAGATTTTTACGTTGTTATAATGAGCACGCGCCAAGCTAAAAGCTTGTTGTACAATTTTGATTACCAACATGTTTGTATTTCAAGCATTGGGTTTTCCCAAATACTGTAAATGCATTTTCCCTCAAGAAACACGTGAAATCGCCAACTATGCTTTTTATATCTTTGGTTTCTGACCAATCGATTAAATCTAGCAGCACTCTATGATTATTCATGAGTTGTTCTAAAAATAGATCGCTCTTGCTGCTATCCTAGGGGAAATCCAACAAATGGCAGCCCGAGAGACGCGTGAGATGATGTAATAATCTAAAATTGACTGTAATATGCATGCGCAGAAAAGACATTCATGTGAACGGAGTTACCCACTGGTGGTAGTAAACTAACTTCTCATTTACAGCTACAATAATTAATTTACCATGAAATATCGTAATCCCATTAAGAAATGTGATAAACTCGTGCAAAATACTATATAAAATAAGAAAAAAATATTTGTTATTTAAAGTAATAGAGAATATTTATTTTTTTTTTGTAATCGAATTGTTGTGCACTATTCTCGACGCCATTTTGGAACCCAAGTAACACCGGCCTGACCCAGGATCAGAAGCGTCGAGGTTGAAAGGTTACAATGACATCACTAGTGTCGAAACCGAGGCCGTTCTGATGGAAACCCGGTTAACTCGGGTCGAAACCGAGTCCGATATGAACTTACCCCTATATTAGTTTATCGTATGTTTTTGTCGGTTTATTTGTTGTTGAATAATTTTTCTTCATACTCAAATTTGAATTTAATGAAAATAGGATTGGAGCGTGATCAGAGTGCTCATTGAAATCAAATATTTCAAAATTACAAAATTATTTCTATTTGTTAACACATGCAACAAAAAAGTAAACTTCCCACGCTCCCTGTTTGAGTGCAGACGACTATTGACTAATGACAAACAAGTTAATTGACACATTTCGAGCAGACGATCTACCACGTGGTCTGTATTTACGCGTGGGTTTTGACCGAGTGATAATCATAACAGAATTTGATTGGTTGTCAGCCCTACAACTGGTAAATGACCGTTTGAGAAAGTTCAGAGCAGTAATATTGTAAGTGCTACAAATTAATTATACAGTTAACCTATTGTACGTTTCAACTCCTTTACTCAACCGAAAATCTTGTTATAAACACTGAAAATACTAACTGGTAATTACTAAAAGCGAAAATTACATCAAATTTTGTATTAGCCTCTTCTCTATTTGTCGAAAAGTAAATAAGGTATAAACAAAGTTTGTAGATTGTGACTGAAAAGGCCGTTTCTTCGGTGTTTGAAAACACATAATTTGGTTTGAACACATTGCTCAGAAGATAATGGTAAAAATGTAGTGGGTCAAACAGACTGGATTTCTGGAAAACGGTAGATATAAATCTACTGCTTCGCAGTACGATTTAAAAACCAACTACCAACAAGACAAAATTTTGATGCAATGCATCAAAATAGGCCGCAAATTATTTGGTTATCATCAATGAATAATGTATTTTTTTATGAAAATATTTTTTGCAAACAATACCTATCTAGATTTTGAAGATTTTAACAACAATAATGGCCCTACTTTAGCATGCACACCAGGCTTAAATACTCTAAGGAGTACTTTATTTCAACATAGGCACAATGAATTACACATGATGGCAAAGTGATTGCCTTTTTTAGCTTGTCTGTTTTCTAAGAAAACTTTAGATATGGAGATCATTTTAGCGGCGTTGGCATTGTTGTTGTTGACCTGTTGTTATTGAAGATATCTTCATAAAATTTAGCATGTATGTTCACTATCTCAAAAGCTATCCAGACAATCAAGGGGGACAACTCTGAAAAAGGGTTTTTGTAAGAGTCCCTTTTTCCACTCAGCTTTTTGTATTATCCAGCACCTGCAGTCAAGCACGGCCAAGGGTTGCACCCATAGGCGGTGCTCTTGTTAGAATAATATATTCACTCAACCTTCATGCTGATGCATGAGTTATCCGAAGAAATGAGCATAAAGAAAGAAAATACACTCAAAATAATAGCACAAACAATTCTGAAATAAGAACACGAGGCCAAAGATTCAAGTTATCATTCTATAGCTGTCATTCAAACTAGTACTAAGACTGCACCTATTTGAAGTAAAAGGACCTACTTCGGTTGTCCCAAAATAGTTTGGTTAGAAAAAGTGATATGCTCCTTTTGTCGCATTGTTTTAATGCTTGAATAACAGTAACTGGCTTGAAATTATGTTATGCTAAGTACCAGACAACTGCTCCATATCACACACAGGATTAGATTAATTAAAATAGAAATATTTATTCTCTAGACCAGAGCTTTGATATAAGGCATCACACACTTTTGTACCAAAAGTATTTCGATTGTAATTGTGCACAATGAAGTATTGTGTTTTTTTTTTAACCGCAAAAATGCCATTTTTATTACATGTTTAACCAGACCAAAACGGACAGGAGTGTAACCATAGATGTATCTCCTGTGAGAATCACTTTGATGTAAAAAAAAATTGCAGAATACAGGGGGAAAGATAGTAAAAACTAGGTCAAACATGTCTGACTGATCAGTCATTTTAATGAAATGTGCAATATTTGTAAAATCAAGTTCATAACCAAAAACCCTGATTTTATTGCTCAATAATTTTCATTACAAAACAGTTTTTGAAAAACTGTTGTTTGATCCAGGCTGCATTATACAGTTTTCTATGTTTTGAATAAAAACATTGGACAGGTTTTATAATAATGTATCCCTAATCCCCCATGGTCATATTCAAAACGCATTCATACTGGTAGGCCGCTTCTGCGGCCTACCAATTACCAACTTTACATCAATTATAAGGAAATACTAGTGTACTAGTGTAAACCTGCATTACAATAAGTGTAAACCGAATTTACACGCGTTTCTCTGCCAATCTAACTCTAACTCACATGGTGGTGTAACCTAAGGCAAATTTTTGAACTTCAAAGACAAATTGCAGGCGTCACGCTTATAGCACGACAAACTCACTTACGAGTTACTTTCTACACTGCGTCTGCTGTCTTTTTGGGTTTAAGGTAATAATTCCGCAACGATTCGGAACTCATGATCTTTCACAATGTTAACCGACGATTCCTTATGAAATCCTCAGGAAACATCGGTTACATATGTAACACTGTTAAAGTTTATGACTTCCAAAACGTTGAGGAACTATAACGGGTCCACTACCTTAATCCTGTGACAATGCACGTCTGACAAAGCCTCGTGTACAACTGGCAAGATCTCCGAAGACACACGATCTATAAGGACGCACGGTAGGTTTTCAGAGAGCCCTGAGCTGTCTTTGGTAAAACATCGTGTACGACGATACTTGAGTTCGAAAGATTGATATTTTTTAGCAGATCACAATTCGTGACGTTATACCATGCACGCTACCCCTGTCGATGACAGATCAGTTTTATTTGCAAGATTTATCAGGAAATTCGCCCGGCCATATCCCTCACGCCAATTAAAATGACAATTGTATATATATTACATTAACAACACGACCGACGCTGATTATCTTTTCATTGATTTATGTCGATGACGTTACAAACACGGAAACGTAACCATAATGTTGACGTGACATTGGAAAAGAAACTTTAATGTTTCAGCATTCGAAGATTATGATCATTACATAAAATGAGCCTGTGCGTGACATTTCCAACAATTTGACACTTGCGTGGGTAACACACATTTAGCAACCAAGACAGTTACAACATGTAATTAGAAGATTGCCCAACTGTCTAGAGATACTTTGAGACCTTATTTAACTACAAATTGCATAGTGAAGACTCTGGTCAGACTGTGCGGAAGCACAGGCTGGTCAGAGTCTTTGCTTTGCGCATAATAAAAATTGTTGGAAATCTCACGCACAGGCTCCAATATCTTCATTTGAAGACTTTTAGGATATGCAAAGTCGTATTACATGGAAAATATGCAAAATATCATTTATGTGAGTAATTTCGCCCGCATTAATCCATAATGAATATTGAAGTTGTTGCAGGAAAAAATATATTTAGTTCCAATAGAAAGTGTGCAGTTTCACTATTTGGTTTTCCTTATTTTTTGCGAAATGGAGGAGCTTATACTTATAAAGTATGGTGCATGTTTTAGAAATGACCCTTTTGAAACGACGCATGAAATCCGGTTTCGAAAAATGTTGCGTATACTGTGGGCACTTGTTCAGCACATATGGTGTTAAAATTGGCCCTCCTAGACTTTCTTTACCGGCAGAGAGAAATATGCTTATATGGTATTTTCTAGTTTGACTAGGGACTCCCTACCATATACAAACAGAAGTTTGAGTTTACGTACAGACGTAACACTTGCACTAACGTAAGAAGTCGCTGCGTTGATTGGTCAATAACGTCAGATATAACGGTCCAATATCGTTATACTATATAAGTTGGTAAGTAACAGAGGAAGCTCAAGCGGACACTACGATTTCTATTAGAGTATGAGTGATGATTTAATTTTAAGGACAGTTTTCTTCTTACGGGGTTAATTTTTGCCCACACACGAAATTTCTACTTCAACCTACGTTGTTTTATAATGTTCAATTGCCATTCAGATGTGAATTTATTACATGGTAGGGCACAGGAATTGAAATGCATGCGATTTAAAAAAAAAATATTCATCAACTGTGGTATACAAATGCAAACCACTCAAAATTAAAGATCATTTACTAGTCCAAAGTCATTGAGTTCCGTGTGCCTTAATTCTAAAAGTTCCGATGGTCAATAGGGTCGAGGTTTGTCACGCAAAAACTTTTGACAATACATTGGGTAAGTTTCGAGATAATCGAATTTTAAAAGTGCACACTTTCTTTTGGAACTGAGTATAATATAGATACACATGTATGAATATTACCATTTCTTATGATTCTGCTTGGATACCTAATGATTCTTCATCACAAACTCTTCGTTTGCTGCAATGTAAGTCCTCAATATTTCAGTACAAACTTGAATTCTCAAGGTTTCATTTAAATATCTGTGAATATTGAACGATTTTACTTCTTAAGTTTTACTACTCTTTCTATATGATGCCATTGCAATGCAATATATATACGGTATCTCTTATATGATTAATGTGCGTGACAAATCTCTAGATGCACTAAAAGCGAGTCGGTATTCATTTTGAAAATTAGTTTTTCAAACTTTTCAGGTTTCAAATACGAAAAAGGGTGGCAAAGACAACGATCAGATTGCACAAATGTGCAGACTTATATTGTCTTTAGCTCCTGCCAAGGCAGGAATATTCCGGGTATAGCATGATAAGGGTTAAAATTCTATTGTTGAAGAAACATGTTTTAAGATTGATTTTTACAGAGCCAAATCTACTGTATGTAGTTATAGTGTATCGGAGGTGTGAAGATGACAGTTACTACGATTGAATGATGAGTCTGTCGTTTTCATCAATAATAAAAGAAATATGGCTGCCATTATACTGTAGGCGTGATTTTTATTGGCTGTCAATCGCCATGTGACCTTGTAGCGGTGCACGTGTTTTTAACACAAGGATGAAGGTCAGTAAGACCCTTGATTGAATAATTATAAAGCTTCAGTTAACCTAACTTTACGCTTACTGTATTAAATCATCGAAAGCTTATTATAAATATGCATTTGTACATAATATTTGCATGAACAATCGCGTAAATTTGTAATAAGAGAATGCATATGACTCGAACTTTAAAAAGAAATTCCTTGTATTCTCCAATTCAACTGCATTTGGTATTTCAACATTTTTCCTGTCGAATTTAGTTGTTTAATATAATTAAATTGTCAGTTTTGGCATTTCAACTAGACTATCTCAAGCCCATGATAACATAGTGAATAGCAGGTAGTTCTTAGATCACACTGTACGTCTGTGCATCTTGGTCTCTACCCGACAAAGCTATGTGTTAAGCAGGAATATGAGCAACATGAAAAGGGTTGACAGTTTGAATCAAAGATGCTCACTTATTAAAATCGATTATCAAAATCGAGCGAATGTGCACACACTTTGAGTGTAAAATCACAGCTTTTGAGTCAAACTTGACTACATCTATATAAATCACACGAAGTAAATGTAATCCGTAAAAATCCTCCAGACAATGACATAATTATATTCAAACAACCCTCAAACATATTGAAATAAAAATAACCCCAGACAATGATACAATTAATTTAGGACAAAATGTGATTTTTCTTCACATCAATTTTGATTTTTTTAAAGTAGTAAATCATTAATACCAAATGAATTACTTAAGATATGTACGAAAATTCATCGTACTAAAAACAAAAGCCTTGTTTTGTTGAACGTTTCAACAAATGCCAATAGATTTGCATTTAGTCGATCTCAAAATGTCGCATACTGAACAAAAGCTTAATTCCGATTGAAACATGTTCTGATACTCTCAGTTCTTTGAATCCACCCACGCGTGAGGATAACAAACAATTAGCTTAAGCATAATATAAGATGATAACAAGTTAGTTTTTGAACTTCCACGACCCGTGCGCAAAGCCGAAAATTATTACCCTCGTCATTTGTAATGACATATTCAAGAGGCGTAGCCATGATGAAATTGTCTCTCTCAGACAGGAAGTCTCGTTCTCACGAGACTGGATAATCTCGAACTCTCCGTTACCGACAAAATAATCTCCAAACCATTAATTATGAACACGGTCCATTTAGTAAACTCGTGCGGTTTTGCAGATTTTGAAAGCACCCGTGTCCGAAAAATTATTGGAATAATACTATTGTGTAATTGCTCCTGTATTACTTGCGATAATGAATGTTATTGCGAAACCACTGTTATGTGAATTTAATGATATGCTGCCAGAATAATTGGTGTTTACAAATATATTTGTGAGAAGAAATGCAACAAGATTTTAAGTATCTATATATTGTAAGTGCTTCTGTATTCCAAGTTACCAAACAATATATAGATACTTAAAATCCCAAGTAACCTCATGCCTTTGACAGCTCTTTTAATTATTTAAATGTATGTTCCAACGATGTTCGATGACCAGAAAATATTCAATGTGTCCAATGAAATTCGATTTTGATAAATACGAAATGATAATAAATTTTAGTTGTGTCCATCATTATCAATGCATTCTGATTAGCTGAAAATTTGGTTTCATTCCACAATGAAAACAATTCTAAGTACGCAGCAATTTTGTAAGATTGTGCATAAGGTAGTTCCATAAGAAATCTGTCTATGATGTAGAAATCTTAAAGTTTTTGCTACAGGATCTTAAATAATTAGAGATGAAGAGAGTAATTGATGATGTCATGGAGGTATGGATCTTATAACTTCGTGTATTCATACTGCAGGATTATGAATAAATATTCTCTTCATCTCTTCATTGAATATCGCACGGGTATCGTAGTATGAAAACAGGAAAGGCGAGGAGACGCAGATTACGTGTTTTTAACAATGAAGGGTAACTACAATATAGAAAGCCTTCTCTCAAACTTATTTCAAACTGATCCCAGATCTTTTCCTTCTATTGAAGAGTTAATGAGATCCAGTTCAATCTGTGTGGTATAGAATTAATTATGGAAGGGTCTAAATTTTCAAAGGGTCACTGGACACCTAAACGCATTTCGGACACTCTATCTTGCAATGTTGGCTATTGTTAGGCTGGACATGTGCAAATCTATAATGAGGAAAAATGACCGCTTATTTTTAAAAACCTTTTCCCGCCTAAATCAAAATTCTGACTCGTCACATAAAGTTATCCTCTGTAATTTGTTAACATTGAGATATTCCTGAACCAGATTTGCTCAAACTAAGGCCAGGCCCGGTTGCTATTTAGATATATACTATGACTATTTTATGACTAATTGATTATAAAGTCAGGTTAAATTACTCTTTTACATTTAGAAGCTTTGAAAAAAATAGAATGAAATAAAACCCAGGGATCAAGTCAGTCTAAAATCTTTTCAGCCTACAAAGTTTGCCCAGCCTAACTAGTACTAGACGGGGGATACATTTTGAAATATCTCACGTTACAAGTAGACTTACTTAAAAACCCGAGATTCCTTTCTTTCGATTGTCGAGATACTTTTTTTTTTCAATTTTCTTTTTTTATTCAGACTTGTGATAATACCATAAAGATACTTTGAGTTGTTTTCAATCCCTTATAACCGAAATTCTAGACCTTTGGTATGAATTCGATGAGTTCGATATATCTATTATATTTTTATAGTATCTTGAGAATGAAAGGTGGGAAAATTGAATTCCAAGCTGATTTGATATAATCATATTTAATAGAAAAAGACCGTTTAGAGCAACACCTGTTGATTATTAAACCATGGATAAACAACCATGGTGGTTTTAAATGTCCATGTATGTGACCGCAATTACAAAGGCATAAACTCATTAATTTCATTTAAAATTTCCAAATTCGTCCGGTGAACGGTATAAGGTGTCACAGGCTATTGTAGGACATGAAATAAATTGAATGCTGCAAAAAAGATGTCCAAGGAGGAACTTTATCTGTGTCCGAAATCATAAATCTGGTCAATGGTAATTGGTCATCGAAGACGATTTTCATTCATTCTTAAAATACCGCATTAACATATTGACCGCTTCATACAAACAGGGATAATAGAACCTAGTTCCTCTTCGTCCAGCTGTAAAGCTTCGCCCATTTGTACATTGGACGGAAACGGATGGCGCCATTGAAATTAACAGATCGTTGCCGTCAATCAAAAGATCGATTGACCAATCAAAACGCTCATTTATAATGAGATGACTGTTGACATTTTCCACTTTTTTGTTTCAATTAGGCCTGCTATGGTAGATTTGCAACTTAAACGTAGTAACTACAGCTGTAGACATTGAGGTCGCCCTCCGAAGAATCCATCTTTGTGTAATGCTAATAACTATATATTTTGGAGATAAACAAAATCATAAAAATCAAGGGCATATGCGTATCTAGGAATTTGAAATTAATACGCACTCAGAAGCCGACCAACAAAGAATATGTAGAATAAAGGCGATACGTGGACTGTGACAAAAGATGAATGTCCTTCGCCCGGTCCCTTTTTATGATTTGAGCGTTGGTGAATAATCAAAACATCATAACTACAGCTTGAATAAGCTGTAGTTTCGATGTAATGATCATTCATCAACGATATTTTTCAACAGATAATCCTTTCTTTTACGAACTTGCGTAAATTGCGTAGGTGAAGTTAGGCCCTTGGAGAGGGTTTTAGTAACGGAAGTAAAGGGGCGGGGTTAGTGATACAATTGAGATCATTGAATTTTAGGGGAAACTACATTATTGATTGAAATCAAAGTTCTAGATTAAGACCAGTGGATATATCTATTTTGTCATGGCGGAATCTATATATTTGAAGATATAATCAGCAGACTTCGTTGATAAGAATGAATTGTTTTGAGTAAAACAACATAATCATAAGGTTATGCATCTTTAAAAAATTGTAGACCGGGTCGACAAGCATTGTTATTATAGTTATAGACCCACAGTACTTTTTCTTGTATTAAACATGACTATAAAAACATGACGCTTTCTACTGGAATTCTTCCAGCCGCCGTCATAGCGCAGTTGGTAGCGCGTCAGGCTGTCAATCTAGAGGTCTCGGGTTCGATCCCCGACGGTGGCACTAATCCTTGCCGACTATTTGTCTACCACCAATGGGTTGATAATCGTAGACATATGTGGAATAGCAGCTTGATGTTTGCAAAGGATGTTTAAAGTAGTACTGGTGTGAGAAATACCAGGGGCCAGTTTCATCAAAACATTTAGGACATATTTTTGTCTTACCTATGACTTTCGATTCAGTAACAACAACAATCACTTAACATATGTATTGATAGATTGGTGATACATGATTTTTGAACTAAATATGTAGTAAGTCATAGGTAAGACAAAAAAACGTCTTAAATGTTTTGATGAAATAGGCCCCAGGGATCCATTGTTAGGTGCTCCAGCCGCCGCGATATGACTGATATAATGTTGAAAGCGGCGTGAAACCCCATTTAAACTATAAACTGGGCTTCTTCCAGTCAAAATTGCTTATCAATCGATTCATACCCTTTCCCACTTTTTCGTTAAGAATCTTTAATTATCAGAAATCTTGCATGTTTATATGCTATATTCACAATCATCTGCATAGAAGAAACAAGCGCTTACTGATTTTGATAAAATGGATGATAAGAGTATAACGTAGCTCAATTTCGAAAGCATTATGACAAGGTGATATAAAATGGTCGTTTATAAGCCCGTTATAACGCACGTTCTACGTTTGCCGCCGAAATGATTATACAAAGTTATCTTTTTATTATTGAAAAGAACATCATTTTTATACTACACAGAAAAAAATATTCAGGAGTTCATTTCGAGTAGTCTGACCCATAATACAGTTAAAGCAGTAATAAGGTAATTCCATTGTTGCCTCTTTCTTCAGAATTGTTTTTTTTTTGTTTTTCTGAAAAATCTCAAATGTATCATGCTGAAGTAAGACGATTCTTGACTCATTGTTTGCAGCTAGATCCCATTCATTAAAACCACCCACTAGTTTCACAGAGACCTGTTTGTTTAACGCGCGTGCGTCTTATCTTTTCCAGATGAAAGCAGGTCGGTTTATACGCCTCTGCCGTAAAGATAAGATAAGCTCGGATTTAAAACAAGAATATTTCCACCAGAAAACTTTTCATGGAGCCAAGATTGAAACTATAAATGCTCAAATTCTTATTTACCAATTGTATTAAAGACGGATGTCATAGGCTCTATCCCCGGCGTCGGCACATATTCTTTCTCCCACCAATGGGTAGATAATCGTTACCCTTAGTGGGTTAGCACCAGCAGGCTAGAAAATATTACAAGGATAGTCAAGTGCGAGAAATCTATCTGAAAAGCGGAAGTAACTCCCACTAAAAATGTTTGATAGCTTAAATCCATTTCTATATAATTATATCTTTAGAAAAATCGAAGTTTCCTTCTTTGGCTTTATTAGAGAAATACGTGACGATCAATATTAGCACATCAAGTACAGTTTTCTAAATTAACTGCAATGCGTTCAAGATTCACACTTGTTTAGAAACGTTTAGAAATGGCACCCCACTTTGCACGTTCGCATACGTGCAAAGCGGGATCCCATTTCTTAAACGCTTCCGGAAAGTTTTCATCTTGTTTCTTTAACCCTTTCCTGTTTAACAAAATTTTGGACCTGTCCAAATTCAAAGGTTTTGCAGACGAAATTTAAAGTGGATTTGATTTGAAAAATAACCATTCAGTAGGGTAGAAAATAGTGTGGAAAAAGAAGAAATTGCTTGTCAGAAGCAATTTCTTCTTTTTTTCACAATGTTTTCTCAATCATAAAATCACAGGCACGTAAAAAGCAGGGATTAAACAGCAAAGGGTTAACTTTAAGGGTAGAGGTAGTTATATAGTGTGTCTATATCAATTTCGCGCATTTTATGTGAAATAATTCCTGGGGTCTTTGATATAAAACCAGTAAATGTCAGTGTGTTCGAGATAGATAAAAGACATTCAATACCGCGCCTGAACCCTTTCCTGTTTTACAAAATTTTGGACCTGTCCAAATTCAAAGGTTTTGCAGACGAAAATTTAAAGTGGATTTAATTCGAAAAATAACCATTCAGTAGGGTAGAAAATAGTGTGGAAAAAGAAAAAAATTGCTTGTCAGGAGCAATTTCTTCTTTTTTCACAATGTTCTCTCAATCATAAATTCACAGACACATAAAAAGCAGGGATTAATCAGCAAAGGGTTAAACCAGGATATATACCAGTGAAATAAAGTAAGGCATATTACATTTTGAAATTCAATGAAATATGCGGGAGTAAAATATTATGACCAATCATATGAAACTAAACTTTAGTTGCAATAACCTTTAACGTACTCCTGTTTAACTAGCTTTTCCCGGGTCTGATGTACAGTTAACAATATCGTGAAATGGACAAGGTGAATGGTTTTGGAATGATTGAGGAATGAAATTGATTGAGTGTGTGGAGCGAGTTTTGAGTGGATTTAATGGGAGGTAATCAAATGTCGCAAATTTTGTTCAGGATGAACAAAATTAGAGATATTGATTACCTCCATTTAATTAAATATGCAAACAAGTTCTATAGTTAGCTTCCGATTTCTTCAAGAACCTATTAGACGCTTAGAATTTGAATTATGTCTGTGAAATTGCGATTTTTCTCTATCCAAATTTATTTTAATGACGTTGTTGATGAATTGGGTTTGAGCGTTTTTGAATGGTTTGAGTGGGTGTTTGGAACGAATGAATGAAGCGCTCAGTGAGCGATTTAGAATGGTTTTGATTGAATGTGTCGATTTCACGATGTAAGCTGTTAGCTTCTGGGGACTCGTCTCGCGCGTCTACTGTAGTTTACTTAAATGTATTTGTATATTTCCACTTCTTCGTACCTATGAAGGATTGTCATTTTTAAATATCTGCATCAAAAGAATGGAGGTGTATACGTCTGTATATGCAAACCTAAAACTATGGATGAAGCAAATGCCAATGCTTATATTTGTCAATTAGATGTGGAATTCACTTTTTCGACATCTTTGATAAAGTCTTTGTCAAAAGGTATCTGGTAAATGTGACATGTTTATTTTGACTATATCATAACAATAACTTGAGTGTTTTTTTTCAAAACTAGATATGCATAATCTCCTGAATTAACAATAAGAGGTTGAGTTATTCAGTACCGCACAATTACAGTGCTAACAGCACTTTGATTTTTTTTTTCAAGCAACTTCTTGTCTTTCCTAGTTCTGAAAGGTCGGCTGAACTTTCAATGATTAAAATTCAGCTAGACATATTGTGCACCTGGTTTAACATTCCGGCTCAACATACATACCTTATGGAATAAACCAAGAAAATCCCTTAGGGTCAAGGATATGTACTAATATTAGACACAAATGATGTCACTGATATACAGCATTACAGCTCAACTAATAAGAAGACTGCTTGATGATATTTTCTTGGATAATGTTCCTTTTTAGTAACCAGCGGGAGATAATGAAGAACAATGTATTAATGATTACGCCATTGATTAGCAGTACTTGAATGTTGGAAATGTCCTTTTTATGAATAGGCATTTTACGGCGATGACGTAAAAAAACTGAAATGTTCGGTTGGTCCGAAATATAACGATTTCTTCCGAAGTTTTCCGACGTCGTGCTGATCCCGCGATTTCTGATTACATGCATGTATATTTATTTAACACTTTCCTGTTTTACAAAATTTTGGACCTGTCCAAATTCAAAGGTTTTGCAGACGAAAATTGGAAGTGGATTTAATATGAAAAATAACCATTATGTAGGGTAGAAAATAGTGTGGAAAAAGAAGAAATTGCTTGTCAGAAGCAATTCCTTCTTTTTTCACAATGTTTTCTCAGTCAGAAAATCACAGTCACGTAAAAAGCAGGGATTAAACAGTAAAGGGTTAAAAACGAATGGAAGATCCTATGATGAGACGATTATAATCCCGCCAGAGATCGCCCATTTCTCTTAAAGGCGATGGGCGCGTCTCCTTAATTTTATAAATGAACGGATATCTATTCCAAAACAATAAGATAGTCCGCAAAATTGATTTTAATAATCAGTTTACGACCGAGTTCCTTACATAAATACCTCTTTTGATTTCGTGTTCATTGAAAATCGCCGTGTGCTCGATGGTCAGTGAAATAATATATCAATTATCTGAATCAAGAGGCATCAGCTGCAAATACCTGTCATATGTTTGCCTGTGCATTATGTGATTTTCTAAATAAATTGACAATGGTGTCTGTGGTCTAGAGCGTCCCGGGTTCGATTACCGGGCTATCGTTCTTGGTTCTTTCATTGGCCCCAAGATTCGGCACGTGTACTTCTTTTTCAGGAAGCACTACTAAGAGGGATTTATCTAGGTTGTAAGAGTTTTTTCCCAATCGATGTAGAATAAATAGGTTTAAGGATTATGTAAAGTGTTTGAGACCCAATTTTAAGGGCACTTCATTTGCCAAATAAAAAAGGCAGTATGTCCAGGTAAATCAGAAGCTGGCCTTTGGTATAAACTCGGACCCAAACCGTAGTTATGCAAGAAATTTTTTTTACTTAATTTACAAACAAATATGTCATTCTAAATTTGTAAATTGTAGGTAGATTTTGCTCGGTGAGCCGTGAAATCAACTTTTTACTGTTAGATTCTTATGCCATTTGTTCGAAATAGATAAAACAGGTTAAAATAACACATAGAGAAAATTTAAAATTTACCTTTTATACCAATGTAAGTACTTGTCTTAAAACGTAAGGTTCACTCAAACATGTACTTTCATAATTGCATCGAAGGGATCGTGTTAAATTCCTATGATTTGCTTTTTAATTATACCCGATTTACCTATGGTAATGGACTCATCGCCTGCGTCACAGCTCAGTTTTGGCAATACACCTATAAAGTATGGTGTGTTATCAATTGACATTGATAGTTTATAATACCTGTAAGTATGTTATGTTAAATATCAATTTCTATTTCACAAAATGAAAAATGTATAGTTCTTTGTTGTAGATCATTGACATAATAGTCCTCTCCCGTAATGGTTTTACTATTCTGTTATGAGATGGGGCCTCTAATGGTGTGCAACTGCTTGTGCTCATCGGCAGCTTCCATTTGATATATTGTTTAACCGTACAAACTGTCTTTTTTGTAAATAGAATCAGAATTAAATTTAGTCTAAAAACTCTTAACATTAACTTTAAACCAAATAAATCGACATAAAGGATATATATAATCAAAGTGCTGTCAGCACTGTAAATCGGACACCATTGAGAGGCTGGGATAGTGCAATAGTTCGCCAATCAAAAGGGCTCAAATTTGGACAATAAAAGTTGGTAAAATCTTTGCCCAATTTGTGAGTTTTTTGTCTTAACACTCCATCTTTTCGAGGACATCGCCAGCTCATCCAACCTCGTGGGTCCAATTTTGAAAGGTTGCTGATTCGATAGCCCTCTGCTAGTCTAAATTATTTCTTAGCAGATTTTTTACGTTGTTATAATGATCACGCGCCAAGCTAAAAGCTTGTCTGTTAATATTATTCCTCTCTCTATAGAGTTTAAAAGCCTGTTAAGCAACAAACATTTTTCATTAAACTATTTATAATTTTGATTACCAACATGTTTGTATTTCAGGTATTGGGTTTTCCCAAATACTATACATGTAAATGCATTTTCCCTCAAGAAACACGTGAAATCGCCTACTTTGCTATTTATGTCTTTGGTTTCTGACCAATCGATTAAATCTAGCAGCACTCTATGATTATTCATGAGTTGTTCTAAAAATAGATCGCTCTTACTGCTATCCTATATCAGTTTATCGTATGTTTTTATGCATTTACCACGTGGTCTGAATTTACGCGTGGGTTTTGACCGAGTGATAATCATAACAGAATTTGATCGGTTGTCAGCCCTACAACTGGTAAATGACCGTTCGAGAAAAAAATCAGAGCAGTAATATTGTAAGTGCTACAAATTTATTATACAGTTAACCTATTGTACGTTTCAACTCCTTTACTCAACCGAAAATCTTGTTATAAACACTGAAAATACTAACTGGTAATTACTAAAAGCGAAAATTACATCATATTTTGTATTAGCCTCTTGTCTTTTTGTCGAAAAGTAAATAAGATAAAAACAAAGTTTGTAGATTGTGACTGAAAAGGCCGTTTCTTCGGTGTTTGAAAACACATAATTTGGTTTGAACACATTGCTCAGATAATGGTAAAAATGTAGTGGGTCAAACAGACTGGATTTCTGGAAAACGGTATATATAAATCGCAGTCCGATTTAAAAACGGTTTCCCGAATTGTATGTTAGAATTCTAACATACATGTGCTTTTGGGTGGGGAATTATGCTGTCAAATTTCTCGGGTTTTAAAGTAAATTATATTTGTATTAAATTACAGCATGCAATATGTGGGATACCGAGAACATCCAACTTGTAGCATCTGAAAATGGAACATCGCCGCGTCCATGAAATAACAACAACGGCGAATAACGACTACGAAGTGTCTACACATATTTTCTTCTCTTTCGCCATTTTTGTGACGTTTTATTGCATTATGACGTAATCTACAGGATGAAAATAACGCGATAAACTACAACCATAATAAGTGGAGGATTTGATGGCTAACCGGCTTGGTAAATCACAATTTCATCACAATTCCTATTTTCGTCATGAAGGCTCACTGTAA
>OX411554.1:36369626-36511115 GCA_948146395.1 Fragum whitleyi | reverse complement strand
GTTTTAAAAAGACGTAAATTAATTGAGCAATGACATATCGAGGGATCAGTGCAACGCTATTGTAAGTGTCTATTCTTACAACAGTGCACTGACTCTTCGATATTTAATTAACCGGACCTTTTTTAATAAAAATAATTTTATATCCATGTTCGTAATATACTTACTTAATTGTTTTTAAGTAATACATGTATTTAAAAAGCCCAGTAATAAAAAAAAAACATCTTAAAATTATCATTCCAGTTTGAATGATGGCCTGAGCGCCTCTCGTTAATAATAATGAAATAAAAATAATGAATAAAAATAAAAAAAAATACTTGATCGGTGGTGAAAATGGGGGGGGGGGGACATATTTTTTTCGAAAAAGAAAGAAGAACCAAGCAAACCAAAAAAAACAAACAAAGATCTCCCAACAACCTACCTTGTGACGCAATATCGTCACAATAGAAGGTGACTGTTCGTTATCCGATACTGTTATGATAATGGCACATAGAGATTTATCTTTCCGGCGAGTCCGAATTTTGTCTATATTGTACAATGTATGTACAATGATCGTTTTCTAGAAATGATAACCCTTGTCATTCGGAAACCGGAATTTTCCTGTCTTGGCAGGAGGAAAAGACAAAGATCAGTATGCACATATGTTCAGCCTGGGCTAAGTCTATACAACATGAATCCGGGGTAATTTAATACAGTAGAATTTTGACTCACACTTAGTGCATATATTTTTCATCTTAATTCAATTTGGCCCGTGATTTTATTCAACATGATAAGGGTTAATGGGTTTATAAAACTAAAAGTCGTTCTCGATTTTCGTCCTCTTCTGGAATATAATTCTATTATTCACATTTCTTATGTCCCTTTGCCGGGTCTTTCAAATAAAAAAGTTTTTCGGTCAATCTGAGGGTCACTGGTTTCATTTTAAACTTTTAAATCTTAATCCCAAGTCTGTAAAATTATAATTTTCGTGGTCTCTTCATTAAATTCGAAATAATAATAGATCAAAAGTTGAGGTCTTATCTTTTGACATATTGTTTCTTTTACACGCCGAATTGGTCCCTGCATTTTTCGTCCGTCAAAAACTTCTTTATTGAAGGGATTGAAATTTTGCGCACATTAATTGGAATATTATCCCCTTGGTCAAAAATCCATAACCCTTAACCCTACCAAAGTCTTCACTATTTTGATGTCGAATTTCTTATCTTTATTATCTCTTTTTTTTTTAATTTAACGACAGTAATCTTTTACGTGTATTTAATGATATTAAATTTACAACATTTGCCTACATACTCTTCATATTTGTTCTTGATTCATTTTGGTTATTAATTTCACCTAAATTTGTAGTACTCCACTTGCGTGCAAAGCGGGATGTCATTTGAGCCTGTGAGTGACATTTCTAACAATTTGGAATGTGCGTGAAGCAGAAACAATGAACAACCTTAACAACTACAAAGCGCATTTACAAGATTACCTGGCTGTCCAAATGCACTTTGAGACCTTATCTATCTACAAATCGCATAGTAAAGACTCATGTCAGACTGTGCGGATGCACAGACTTGCCTGAGTCTTTGCTTGGCGCACATTTGAAATTGTTGGAAATGTTACGCACAGGCTCAATTTTAAAAGTTTGCAAACCTTTTTTTTTCCTCCTGAACGCAGGGCTGGATTTCAGCCTCTCGTTCTTGAAATGACTGGTAAAAAAATCGTGGGAATACATTTGATATGAAACCTAAACATAAATATAAAACAATCTCCAACCCCTGAGGAAGGTGAATTTTTATCATTCAAAAAGAAAAAATTCTCAACAAAGCTGGGGATAGAATTTCAATAATAACAATAATCGTTTCATTAGATTCTGTTTTCGCCTTGCGCACGCCAGAGGGCCGGTCAAAATGTATCCGTGCCCTTTTCTAAAGACCCAATAATCAATGATAAACCCCCTCGCGGGCGACCCCTGACCCCCGATACCGGCACGAAACTGTTATAACCCCGGCGCACGAAGGTCCGAGGTTAGGGGTCACATGGGGTAGGGCTACAGGTCACGAGGGGTAGGTTAAAAGATCGCGGGATAGAGACATGCGAGTTTTTGTTGTAATTTCAGTTTGATAAAAACGCCATTATTTCCTATTATGGGGTATTGTTTGGGATTGTCGGGTGTATTTTGGGGACATCCGTTTTCATGTTGATGTGATTATTTCTTTGACCCGACTTTCACACACCCCCGTATTTTATAATTAAATTTTTATATCGGAATGGAACTATTGTCACTTAAGCATCTCTAACTCGTTGAATGCTCGAGCCGAGTCAGTATTTAGCACAAAATTCTCCAAATCAGAATTCTTCAAAACTTCAAATTTTGGGTGTCAGTCAACTTTCATTCGACTAAATATAATATTAAAATACTTTTGATCATCTTGTTTGGGTGATATTTAAGACGGATCAATCTTTTGAATCAAGTAAACACAACATTTGCATATGCATGTACATGTATGCCAGTTCATCTTCTATAAATATAGTTAGTATTCATATTGTTATTGTTCAGTTTCAATATTATCATTATTATCATTATTTTTAATATAGTTATTAAAACAGTATGACCTACATCGCGGGAGTGAAATAACCCACGTTGAATATTTTCAGACTAGTGGAATAACTATGCTAATTAGCTCGGAGCGAAAAGCACCGATATTTTGAATCCGCGAAAATTATGTTTTAATGTATATGTGACGTCAGTTTTCAAGGATATTATAAGTTTGGCGGAAAATTGAAATGCTAAATCTCAAAAATTTTGACGATTTTCGCAAAAAAATTCGGGTCATATTATAGATAGAATATAAAATTTTTGCTCATAAAATACAGAAATTATAAAACTCGTAATGTAAAACAGATAAGAACTCGGCACCGTCTCCTTCTTTTAATTTTGAAAAAAGAATCTAATTGATATTTAAAAGCAATAAATTGAAAATTCATTTTCGGCAATAGAATTACTTTAAAGCAAGTGCAACGCTCGGTCGTGTAAACATTACTACTGACTTTTGGCCACTTAATTCTAAAGAAATAGCATTGAATTCTTCGATCAAAGCTAGAAATTCAAATCTTCAACCTAAGAAGCATTTCAAAAATCAACATACAAAATTCATCTGAAGGGAACTATCAATTAATAATTAAAGGCTTTAAGTCGCACTTCCACAGGTGCTTGTGATTCCCGTTTCGCTCTTCAGAAATGTAAATGAGGCACTTTAACCTGTGTCCATATTATAAAAAACAATTTGTCATTTCTTTATTGTTTCAAATTTCCTTTCAACCTCCTACCTTAAAGGTTTGGAAGGACCTTTCAACAAGTGGCTTGATAAACAAATGTGCCTGATTATATTATGGGGGCATGATTCTTTATAGTGGCTAACATCTAGCCATGGATTGAATTCATTTCCCTTACTAATATGAACATTAATTTTCACCCTTTTCTAAATTGTTTCTTTATTCAAAAGTATTCATTTAAAAATACAGTAACTGTTGCGAAAACTTTCTTTCATTTCCATGTAATTAATTTACTTCATATAGGAAGGATGATCAGTATAAAAAAAAAGAATTACAGACATTCACTATTTTCATATAATACTATTAGACGAATTTATAGATTGCAGCAGACAAAATCATTCAAGAACAAAAGCAAGGACATTAAACAACAACAACAATATGATGAGTTGTGACTTCATTAAAAAAGAGATGTTTTAGAAAATGAGCGTTATCAGATTGACCGTAAGTTACGTGTTAATGAGAAGGAATGTTTTTTGTAAAATAAGTTTATTTTCAGTCAATTAAGAAATGATTTAAACCTGTGCGTAACATTTCCAATTTCATATGTGTGCAAAACAAAGCTTTTGGTCAGCCTGTGCACCCACACAGTCTTAACAGAGTCTTCACTTTGTATAGATAGACAAGGTGTGAAGCCCCCTTAAGGCAATTAACCAACTTTCTAATTGCATTGTGTGGCTTCTTAAGCTGCATTAAGTGTGTCC
Source organism: Fragum whitleyi (assembly GCA_948146395.1). Classification (NCBI taxonomy): domain Eukaryota; kingdom Metazoa; phylum Mollusca; class Bivalvia; order Cardiida; family Cardiidae; genus Fragum; species Fragum whitleyi. The sequence continues at coordinate 36,507,099 of OX411554.1, read as the reverse complement.
ATCACGCACACATTCAATTGTTGGAAATGTTGAGGATAGACTCATTTCTATTTCAGAATTTCCAAATATGCAGGTCAAATTACTACACTGATATCTGCGGTGCCCAAAAGCGACCACTTACTCATGTCGTATGTACATACATACATCCTAAAAATGGCCTTTTAGGACACCGTAAGGTCATTAATAATCATACATAGTCAGGTAAATTGATTGCCCGACTTTAATTTTGCTTCTTGCTTCTCAACTTCCGGTCTTTTGGAATAGCATTGCCATGAGGCGAAATCCTTTGCAAATTTCTGGGAATGGTACGACGTTTTGGCCGTTAGTACACGTGCAAAGCGGATTACCATTCCTCTGAAATCATTAGGAAACTCGGTTAACATTGTTAAAGGTCATGAAATGCTGAGGAATTATTACTTGTCCACTAACTGAAAAAAAAAATGACGTCATCAAATGTATTATGACGACATTTTTACCATAACGAAATAGCTTTGCGACACACTTTAGGCTTATCTGCATATTTATTACACTAGTAAAATAACAATATGTAATGTCGAAATGTTGATGTCAAAAGGTGACCATTTCCCTCTCTAGACTCAGCAAAACAAAGATTAGTGAATAGAAGTCGCCTAAGAAGCCCCAAGAACTTTAATTTGAGCCTGTGAGTGACATTTCCAGCAATTTCATATGTGCGTGATGGAAAATTGTTGAGTAGCCTGGAAAATCACGCAGTGTTAATAAGAAAGTATGCTTTTGGTAGAATAAGTTGATTTTCAGTCAATTTAGAAATGATTTAAACCTGTGCGTAACATTTCCAACAATTTCATATATGTGCAAAGCAAAGATTCTGGTCAGTCTGTGCATCCACACAGTTTAACCAGAGTCTTCACTTTGCAATGAATAGATAGATAAGGTGTGAAACCCTCTTAAGGCAATAAGCCAACTTTCTAATTGCATTGTGTGGTTTCTTAAGCTGCACTAAGTGTGGCAATCGCTATTAATTTTGGATTGTGAAAAGCAATATTAGGTCCGTAGCCATATATTTAGCAACAAGTTAAGCCTGTGATAAAAATGTGCGGCCGCACAGAGTGATCTGAGTCTCAACGTTGCACACATAAAATTGTTGGAAATGTCACCCACAGCTCATTTATCATAACTTGAAGAATGCTATAGCATAAATATTCTATCAATGAACCTGAAAATATGCTCCTTAAAAGACGAATGTGTTTATTGATTCCAACATTCCCTCTTCCTTTAAGACGCCATGGTCCACCCGACCTTATTTACACCGACATATATGACCCACTGTGTCATTTTAAGTACCAGTTAATCGTCAAAGCAGTTTGCCAACATCTAAGCTATAATGTTACACAGGGCTCTTTAATGTGGCTTAATTGTTCATATATCACCCATAATGGGTCGAAGGTCACCCAGATCAAAATGTCCCTGTGTACAAAACGTGCTATTATAGACCATTTTCCATCATATTCCTTATTTGGCAAGCTTTTGAAAACGAATAGCTTTGATTCTATGGAAATAGGATCAGATCTGGTACCATTTTGATTTTTCTGACCTTTGAATAAATGAATGCATCTTTTTTGCACCTTAAACCGTCGATTGTATGGTTTTTTGAGCCTTGATAAAGTAATTGATATAGAATTGCAGGTGAAAGAATCGTTCCTTGTCGTCACACAGACTTTTATCATTTTGAAGGGTATAAGACTTTTATTTAAGATTCAATGTTGTGTAAACAAAAATGTACAGTACTCAAGAGTGAGTACGCCTACAAAGCGACGAACGTTTTTTCCCCACCCTCTTTCCCCCCAATGATAACACGATAAGGGTCATATTTCCACCGTGTTCCTATCTCATTCATGATCTTACGAATGCAATGAAATTTCTTTTCATCTCTAAAAAGATACACGTAGGCCTAAATTTTTGCTTAAAGCAAATTTTAACTTTGCGATCGTTAGAATAAAGGGGCCGAAAGTGGTAGGGGCCGAGAGAAATATTGTCCATTACAGACGGACAGTGCATGATAAATAATTAATTGACGGGCGAATTGAGACCCATCCCGTTGTCAGTTCATTGTAGCGTGCTGAATGTGCATACATGCATCTAATTTGCATAATATTTGCATATATTTACCCTTCTTTGGAGGGAACATCATAAGTAGATGTTTGTCAATGTTTTGTTTCACTTTTCCTATCTAAAAATATGAAATACAAGGGTTGAAGACTGATGGTTTGATATACACGAGTTGACTCCATTTACAGGAAGTTCGAGAGGATTTGGTTTGAATGTTTGATGAAATGGTGTTGAGGTGATATAGATATATCCTGTATCATTGTAATATTCTTATATCAAGCTTCTGTTGAAATATTGTAACAGCTATATTTTTTAAAGTAAATAAATATAAAGCACACCCATCTGGTGATTTTATTATTTAACTCGATGCTCAATCTCATCGCATTCAACGCCATCAATCCGGCTGTTTTCTTGCAGATGGACCATTAAACACAGAAGTTTTGTCCTATCCAAGCAGCGACCTCTATTTATTTACGACTATTAAATTGAAAAGTTTCTGCGTCAGAAGCATTTACATATAACTTCAAAATGTGACTATTTGCTGTAGAATTGCTTTTACTTAATCATATGGCTATTGATATTCCGGGGACTTAATATGATAAGACCATCCCATGAATTCGAAAATTATGGCGTTCGATGAGAACTAAATAATGGAAATGGGCGATCTCAATAAAACTTTCTAGTTTATCACAAAAAAAAAGTGAACATGTTTCAGGCGACATTTTTCACCTTTTCTGGCTCATTTGGGAACCAAACAGACACTCAATCCGAATCTGTAACTAAACGTGACATTGCAAACGGGAAATCGGGCAATTCTACGGATTAGGACCCGGGAATAATTAGAGTGCTGCCATAAAAGCGCGTAATGTCGCACGGGATTTATATGACATCACAAAAAATACTGAAGATGACTATGCAGAAAGACAAAATTAACGAAAGTTTAAAACTGGGCATTTTAAGATTTAAAAACAAAACGCAGTGTTTTCCTTTGTTTTGTTTTAAAAATATAACAAATCAAACAGATCTCCACAGACGATCGGAAAACATAAAAGGATTTTACTTCTTTTCAAGCGTATTTGCCGAAGTATCACCGGAAGCCTAGTTACCTATGAAACCACCCAAAATTACTGCATTTACGTTCGTGGTACATTCAAAAGTCCGAGCTAAGCTTCGAATGGAGACATTGTATACCAATTTAATAATTCGTATGAAATCATTGTAAAGTGAAAGGGAACTACCCATACCAGGAGTACAGGGGTCGTAAATGTCATTCTGGCTTTTTGCACACGGGTGTCATCGGGGTTATTTGGACGTTTTCGTTCAAAATATTTATGGTCTGATTGATATTAGAGATGAAGGCGTTCAGGTGACAAAGATCGTTGTAGATAGCGGTGCAGGCTACCTTAACTCGTCGCTAGACGATTTTGGCAAAGTTGTTCTCATAAACGGATAGATTTGTCCTTTCTTATACCTTCAAATCCAAAAGACCACATGTCTAGGTCAGATTTTCAGATTTAAGTAGCCTGGGTTGGTTTCAAAATATACTTGCCCAGTTGGTATCTTTCTTGACTTGATAATTATGTTTTTTGAATAAGTAAACATCTAGGATTTCAAAGTCACAGGGAAAGGTCAAATTATGAAATGATCAATATTAATTCAGTCCGGGGAGGGGGGGGGGGGGAGGGTCACTTTGATTTTAGTTTTTTTTCACCAATTTGAGTGCAAGTGTGAATAAACAAAATTGAACATGGTTAATTGACATACTTCAATAGCACCGCTTTTCGGTGGGGCAAATCAGTTCAACAAACTAACTTGTTGTAAATAATTTCTTCGATGATACCCCAAAATACAAAAGGTACTTGCCCCGCCCCCCCCCCCCCCTTTTAAAAGAAACGTTTTGAAATATCTAAAATATAATGTTGACCTTTCACATTTGACTAAATTGGGAAATCGGTGAAAATTAAAAAGTTAAAAAGGCAACACTCAACAGTGAACACTCAGAGACAAAAGTTTTAAATAATAGTGAATAAGAATCGTGCGCAGTCAAGTTCCTAGGGTGAAATGCGAATATTACCAATTACAGCTGGCCAGTATTTAAGCTACAGTTAGTTACCTCATGAAATTGACAATCAACTCAATCAAAACCATTCTAAATCGATCACTCAGCGCTCCATTCATTCATTCCAAACACTCAATCAAACCGTTCAAAAACGTTCAAACCCATTGAAAAATATAGAATCAACAACGTCATTAAAAACAAATTCTGATAGAGAAAAAAATCGCGATTTTACTTACATAATTCAAATTGTTAGCGATCATAGGTTCTTGAAAACATAGGTAGTCATCTATAAAACCTGTATGCTTATTTCATTAAAGGGAGGTAATCAGTATCACAAATTTTGTTCATCATGAACAAAATTTGTTATATAGGATTACCTCCCATTAAATTCACTCAAAACTCGCTCCCCACACTCATTCAATTTCATTCCATAATCATTCAAAAATCATTCACCTTGTCAATTTCACGATGTTGTTAACTGTATATAAGGGCACCTAGGGGCAATAAGTTATCTCACTGAATATCTCAATTTCGTACAGATAAAATGTGCGGGCCATTTTGACCAGTTTATTTATGGCGATTGTTCCGATAAGGCACAACTTTCCCACCACTTTCTTTATAAGTCACCCATCATTGAAAGCGAACACTTTTTTATATATATATTTGTTTGTTTGAATGTAGTTTTACGTTGTTTCAACATTATTTCAGTCATATCGCGGCGGCTGTAGCACCTAACAACGGATTCCTGGTATTTCGCACACCAGTACTACCACCACATCCTTTCCTAGCCTCTAGCTGCTATTCCACATAGGTCTACGATTATCAACCCATAAAAGTCGGTCCAAAAGAAATACAAATGGACCAGGGTTCGATTTCTGAAAGAAGGGGTTTCCTCGACCAATTGCATAAAGTATTGATTCTCAAAAATAAACATTGTTTTCAGGTCATTTGAATTTAGTAATAGAAGATAGATGTCGTGATCGAAAGGCATTGTCCCAGATTAACATAAAAATTTTCTGCTTTTTGAAAAATAATTCTAATTTCAATACGTAACATTGTGTAGGGTTGGAACAAGGGCATTCGGAACACCACACGGCCAATCTCACGTTCAACCTCGGATGTACATAGACGGACTATTTTTTAAAAAAAATACGGGAAAACCTTGGAAAACCTCGATGACGTCAGTTAAAATGGCGTTAACCCTCGAAACTGTGAGTGAAAACATTCGAGGTCGCCAACGCTACTCGTTTAGGTCACTGACGTGAAACCATCGTATCCTAATATAAATATCTTAAGAATCTTAAATAACGGCTGAAAAAATCTTGATTTTTTGAGAATGACTCGTCATTCTCAAAAAATAAGATTTTCAGCCGTTATTTACTGTAAATAATGTAAATCTACAGTGATAGCTTTTCTTACTCTGTTTCCGCCTAACAAAATGCACGATTTTGTTACATACCCATGCGCCTTACATACATCCGAGGTCTGTTGCAGTTTACGGAATTTGCCGAGTGATGTTCCGAATGGGAACAGGGGATTGCAGAATATAAATTTTAAGAATATGTGACAAGACCCTTTTGCAAAAATACTTATGTACATTATACTCATGTTCATTTGCGTTACTTTGGCAATTGAATATGTTGAAACAGAACCTCTTGTTTCCTGGGTGGATCAAATATCTTGTCCCCATGTTCAAAGATTTTCTTTTGTCTTAGAAACGACATTTCATATCACTTTGTCAGTGGTTAGACATATATAATACATACTTCGTGTTTTGTATGAGAAAAAATATCTAACGAGGTTGGGAGAATTGATCATTATCGAGGCTCTGCCGAGACAATTATCAATTCTCACAACCGAGTTAGATATTTCTTCATACAATACACTAAGTACGTATTATATTTATCTTACAACCTCTATCTGTCTTGTTTTCATAGAGGTTTCTAACTGAAATGCAGGTTTCTAAAAATGACCGCATTATATCATTGTTCTAAAAATAACTATGTGATATCATAGATAATATCATACGGGATGTTATCACACGGATATTTGAATAGTTATAAGATAAAAATCAATAACGAAACTAACTACGGCATAAACACGTAAATCTAGTTTGTATATTTCTTTTCACCGACGTTCCAATGTTTAGAATTCTAAGATTTTTTTCTCTAGAAGGGGATGGAAGTCATTTAACAGTGTTCAACATAGTAAGATTTTTTTTTACAATTTTGCATGGTTTGCCTGCTATTTTTTTATTCATTTTCTAAAGAGTGTATATCTTCAGATTTCCAGAAAAGATTTAAAATGCATTCTCTATATCCAACAGGGGACATTGCCCCAAGTTCTATCAGAATAATGCTTTTTGACATCGACTTTGCATACACAGATAGATCTTGCAGTTTTAACTGTCGTTGAACTCAAACATGCCTTGATTTCAAAATGACAAAACGTTGCAAACTGTTTGCAAATTTTGCCCGTTTTGCACGTGAAATTGCGTGCAAAGCTGGGTATGATTTGCAAAGTTTGAACCGTTGTGTCATTCTGAAGGCAGGGCAGTATTTGATTTTGTTTATTTTCGACATTTCGATCATAAAAGAACTAAAAATTTAGAAATTTGATGTGTTAAAACTGATTAATATTTCGAACCAAAATCGAATCAAATCAATTTTCCAGACGAGAGAAAAGTGATTACAGAATGACGGGGACTTGTCACCGGCGAAACAATAGGTGTGTCGGTTATCGGTCATGTACAAAGGATAACAATAATTGGTTATTGTCAGGGATGACATGGGAAAGGGGTTTGTTTGTCCCTTAATTATAATTAGGGGTTACAATGAGTGTCGATATTGACACCTTATTGAATTAAGTTTTGAGTCGACCTTTTTTGTCGAGGATGATTACAGAACAGAACGAAAAGAAACAGGACAGAATCTTTGTTCAACGACTTACACGCAATATAGTTTTAAAATAATAAAAATACATATGCAATTATGCATGCATAATATAGACCATGCATTGGTACGGGCGTAACTAACATGAAATACGGTGAAAAACTGCGGAAACAATGAGGTAAAACCCCTTTTGCTACAATTCTAAGATATAACAAAAAAGTTTTGGGAATCCCGTAAAAAGGATATTTGGAAAAGCGTGGAAAGCGGGGTATAATTTACAATCTGTTTTGAGTTTGGCGGAACAATTAACAATATTACGATACATGTACATTAAATATATCAACAGATACAGTATCTAAAAGGATAAAATATTACAGGATAAAAGCAACTTGAAAGCAAAAGATGAAAAAAGCCTGTAATAACTGTATAAAAAGAATAAATTTTAAAAAGATAATGCTAAGTAATAAAAAGATATTTAAATTCTCTTAAGAATAGTAAAAATTCAGGTTTTTATGAAACTACCACTAAAAAAGAAAAGAAAAATAAATAAATAAAATAAAAAATAAATACATAAATAAAAAATAAACAAAACACAAATATAAAAAAAATAACGAACAAACATTTTTTTTTTTAAAAATTAGGTTTACGCCAAACCTTTGTTCTTTGATTATCTATTTTAAATTGTATTTTGAACAAAAATTACCCCCCCCCCCCCAAAAAAAAAAAAAAAAAAAAAAAAAAAAAGAGAAAAAGCTCTTTTTAAATTCCAGCTTTAAATCATTATATTTCCCACAGAAGATGTTAATGCTCAATAGACATCATATCGCCAATTAAGGATTAAGGCTATTAAGGAAAGGAATGCGTGTTATTAATGCACAGTTTAAGGATGCATTTGAATATCCACTGATTATACAATTTCAACCTATCATTAGCCATAAATATTGCCTGACAAAGTGGTGCAAACTGCCAAGTTTACCCCGCTTTGCATGCAAGTGCACGTGCAAAGCGGGATAGAATTGGTAAACAGTTCACACCGTTTTGTCACCCAGAACGCAGGGCTGATTCCCTGTAAAACTTTGTCGTTTGATTATGGGTAAATAGATACATGTAAAAATATCTTGTAACAAGGGTTAATTAATGAGAAGAAATCAAAGCGTCAAGAGGGCCGTTGATCCGGTCTCGTAAAAGTCGACGAAAAATTCAAATTTCTCGGTAATTACTTTGGCTACATTCCCAGGCTAGTCAGTCGTGGTATTTTTATGGTCGTGAATATGAAATATTAGAGATGTCAATAACTTTCCTTTGATCTGATACCGCCTGTCTAAATTAATAAAAAAAAAAAACTTTGGCAATATTTTCTAAATGAACAATTAGAGAACAACAGTACCGTAAACATTGTTTTGAATAAAAATACGAGTTTTTGTACCAGTCGGGTAAAATATCGTCAGATTGGGGCGTAAAGGGCCTGTTTTATTAAACATCTTACGGTCATTTTTTGCGTAAGTTGCTTCTACAGTTACTGTAGTAACTTAATATCGAATTTTGTCAGCAGAATCTATCAATAAATGAAAACACAAGGTACGATTTGTAATTTTGACTAACGGTTACTTTTTTTTCGTAAGTTGTTAAGTAAAACAGTCCCCTGGTCAATTTTTTTGGGATCGTAGGTAGACTGTGGTCGTATTTCGATTTACGATCAGAATTGATTTCTGCCGATGCAGTTATTTTGGTGATAACCTAATCAAAGAAAGGACGTTTTTCTGAAGGGCTCTTTATTTTGTACACACTTAGTAAAAAGCAATTTTTGGGACAAGGTGACATTTTCCATGACTTATAATAGGATTAAATACAAAATGTTTGTTTGATGGCAAATATTGGACCCGCTGTTATATTTACCCCTAAATAAAAGGGGTCGATCCCTTTCGTTAGCAACGATTGTGTTTTTAGGGATTTGGAATATTTGATTTGGAAAAGGTGTTTAAAATGTAACGATATTTGTCTCTGTTTGCTTAGATCTGTTCATTATAGTATAATAGAGAACATAAAATGTCAGTCTATAGGGATACAGATGGGAGAAAAAGTAAATATTTGACCTGTCACAGCTAAAGGTACCGTCGAGGAACTCCGTAAAGCAAACATTTGAAAAAGAGATTGGAACCAGAAGAACCCAACCAGAGGACCTACATGTATTTGGAAAATAGTTTATTCATATGATATACTGATCATTCAACATTAACCCTTTCCTGTTTTACAAAATTTTGGACCTGTCCAAATTCAAAGGTTTTGCAGACGAAATTTGAAGTGGATTTATTTTGAAAAATAACCATTCAATAGGGTAGAAAATAGTGTGGATAAAGAAGAAATTGCTTGTCAGAAGCAATTTCTTCTTTTGTCACAATGTTTTCTCAATCAAAAAATCACAGGCACGTAAAAAGCAGGGATTAAACAGCAAAGGGTTAAGATAATCTTTAGACGCAGATAGTTCCTGCTCACATTTATATAGAGCTTGGGTTCAAGATGAAAACGTACGCAAACCCTTTAAAGAAATTCTACCCCTTTTGCACTTGAATGCACGTGCAAAGTGGGTACAATTTCTTAAAGCTTCCGAACATTTTTGCCTCCTCAACGCAGGTCTTATTTTTAAGTGTTTAAAAAAATCGTCCCCTTCGGCATAAACCTTTGAACATTGAAGCAGTGAGCTTAGTCGGGAACTTTTCATAAAAACTGTGTACTTGCAAAGACATTTTTTCAAAGGGAATTAAATGTGTCGTAGTTTTTCCAAATATTCAATTAAGGGCCCTATTTCTAAAAAGTTTTTGTTCATCCCTAGTTAGGGAGAAAGACTTGAATTAAAGGGGCATAAACGAGAAAATAAAATGCTGTGATTAAAATTTCAAACTAAAACTACCGTCACCAGTCTAGAAAAGCAAAGACAACAAAATGCGTCTTTGAACATCGAGCAATTTGTGCCTAAGGTACCATTTAGATCAAATAAATACATTGCTGTTTTTCTTTAAAAAAGAAAAGATCGTAACGGCATTAGCTTGTGTTGCTTGAAAATGAATACTAACGTTTGAATTTATCTTTGCTAGGTGAATTTAAAAACAACAACAACAATTAACAACAACAACAACATAAAAAAAAATAGTAGCAGCAGCAACAAAATAGGCGAACTAAGGCCCAGAAAAATACTGATCATGGTTTGTGTTTTGGTTGATTTTGACATGAGCTACCTTAATTCCTAATTGGATTAACTATCCGTTGATGAAGTGTCCGGACCATTTAAAAGGCTTCCCATTCAGTCTTTTTATGTCAATATGGTCTTAATTTACCATATGTCAAACCTGTTTACTTTTGGATCCCAAGTAGGTCCTCCAAGGGGCGATGGTAACCGGGAAATAACTGATTGTTAGTTTATTTTACGGGTCTGTTCTATTGTCAACCTCCCTACACGCGTAATGGCGACTATTATCAGTTTCCATGTCAAAATGTTCCTTGTTATACTTTATAGTATAGGTTCAAATAATAGTAATTGAGTATGTGCGTCACATTTCCAACAATTTCAAATGTGCGCAAAGCAAAGCTCCTGGCCAGCCTGTGCAGCCGCACAGTCTGACCAGAATCTTTATTTTGCGCTCTATAGATAGATAAGTTCTTAATCCATCTTCATGCAGTCAGCATGTACTATTTTTGCATTGTGTCGTTGCCATCGAGTCTCAACTGTTGTACCTCGCGCACATGTGAATTGTTGGAAATGTCACTCACAGGCTCAATTAAGAAATACGCAAAAATGCCAAAACTATGTCTGTAAAAACCACGTTTTGTGTAAAAAAGGACTGTGTGTTTTTGATGTTTGATCCAATAATTATGAATTCTTTTGGATAAAAAGAATAAATAGATAAATAAAAACGCATTTCTTATTTTAGTAAATCGTGCCCGATTGAGTTAAAAAATAACGCATAAAATGTCGATTAAAGCTTGAATGCGTCCGTGCGAGTTAAGGTGTCCATAACGGAATAGGCTTCCTAATGAAAATCATTAGGAAACCTTGGTTAACACTGTTAAAGTTCATAACTTACGAAAGGTAACGAAACTATTACGGGTCCACTACCTTAATGCAAAAGTGTTCAAGGTACGGGTGTTGAGAAATGTTACCCCGCTTTGCATATGCATTTACATTCCATTAAAAAAACATTGCAAAGGTTTATGCATCTTGAACAACGGAATGTCCTGCGCGCAAGATGCAAAAATATTATCAAACGTTTAGAAATAGTACTCATTTTTCACGTAAGTACACGTTCAGAGGTTGGAATCATCGTTCCTCAAACGTTTCACGACTCCTTTAATCTTGAACACAGGGGGGATTAGCCTTCAATGGGTCGATTTTTACCCTGACAGAGACAGGTCGAAGTTTTTGTTATCAGATTATTATGTCAAGATGTACGTTTTCAGCTAGGATATTGTGTTAGACCAGTCCTTGGTAGCGGTCTTGACATTTAGGGTCCATAACTTATACGGTTTCTTTTTCATAGATTCTGTTTATTGCGACATCAAAAGGGCTCTTTTCATGGATAAAGGAGGTGCACGGTGACCTTCAAGTGTACCATGAATGACGAGCTATGTCCCTTCCATATTTGAGTGAAAAAATGTTTTACTTTTATTCTATACTAAAATATAATTCGATTTTTAATTTTCGAACAGAAAATTCGATTTTTAATTTTCATGTATAAAAACAAGCGCCATGAGTCGCTGAAAATTGGTTTTAAACCCACAACCATTTTATTTATTGTTGCTAACAATTTATTTCTAAGTTATTTCTGTTATATTTGTCAAATAAAATGACTTTATTACGGTTTGGCAATAAAAATTCAATAAAGATATAAACCGTTGTTCTATTTATGGTGGCATGAATCTAAAAAATATCGCACTTATGAATGTTCAAACGGTGAAATAAGATTTTAAGATTCATAACTGCATGAATAGAAAATAATCTCTGCATCTACTTTTCTATTTTTCCTCGACCAATCCACTCTTTCTTTTTCAGAAAAGTCTTTTATTTATGAAAAATATTGCTATACATAATGCATAGTATGATATAATATTCCTGAATTATTTCAGGACTATGATAAAATTAATAGAGAGATTAAAACAGGGCCTCTAAAAAATGACACAACCTGCCAATTCAATGACTGCACTTGATAAATCCAAATTCTCTTCAATTTGTGTTTCAAAATACTGAAATTAGAAAGAGATATCTTTTGTCATGAAAATGCGATACAAAATACTCATCTTCACGACAGTATGGTAAAATACTCATATTTTATACATATACAAGATGTAATTTTTATAATCAAATATTTTCTACAAATCATAGAAATTCTTGTTCGAATTTCTATAGAGGCTACAAATCATTAAAATGCGATTCGGACCTTTTTTGCGTCTTTAAATGCGTTTTTATCACAAATGCTTCGTGAATATTACGAGTTTTATTCGATTATTACTGTTTTGTAACCAGATACATGACTATTATCCGACCGTCACCAATAGGCGGATTATTTCGTTTATTGCATTTTATTGATTATCTTTTGATAAGTCTAGTGTAAGAAATTTAATGACGGGGCATTAGGTGCAAATTGCATCACAGAAGCAAAAAAATAAAACCTGAAACTTTTCACCTTAATTATAATTTCTGATCTATCAATATACTTCCCTACCCCGGGTTTATAATCATGTCGACACGCTGCTTTGGGTTAACCTCTGCTTCATCTTATTCTCTCTTTCAAATATATTCTTCATGAAGTTGCCAAAGAACCTTTTGTTTCGTGCAACAAGTCACAAGTAGACACACGTGCAATCAGATGTATATATCTTTGTCACTGTCTCTCTGTCCGTCCGTGTTATTCTTTCTAAGAAATGCCAACATGTTTTATTCAACACACTGGGATATTTCATGTTTAAGGTGGATGGACCTCAATGATTCTGCAACATTTCGTACCACACGTTCTTTCACAATGTTAACCGAGGTTTTTAATGAAAATCATTAGGAAACCTCGGTTAACACTGTTAAAGTTCGTTTCTCCCGAAACGTTGCGGAACTATTACGGGCCCATTACCTTTAGGAAGCATTTTATCGCTACGACTATGACTAAACGACTTTCTAAACGACTTCTAAAACGTTTAATCCGGAACCGTTTCTAACCAATAAAGACAGAGAAAGGGTCAGATAGAACAGAACCGTCCGGATTTATTAACATGATTTCGTGACTCCCTGGTTTTGATCTGATCGGGGGTCAACCATATAAAGCTGATCCTGGCCAGGGGTCATTTCCTCCGGGGCTGGGGTATCGACATGCTCGTCCATTTGGGTCAGAGGTTATTTGAATCAAGAAACGTTACCTTTTCAATTATGCGCGTGCACGAAATGTTTACTATGTACCGACACGCGAAAAAGCACTGTCTGGACTATCATTTTTTTTTTCAAAAACAGATCGGACTTCACATAAGTTAAAAAAAAGTCGCATTTCAAAAATGTGCTAAAAACGTATAATGATAATTCTATATTATGGAAGTCCAACTAATGCGCAAGGCTCCAATCCTAGTCAGCTTGCATAATGCACGCAGTCTGATCACAATCGCACAAATGCACAGGTCATATTTTAATTTTCCCACAAATTTTAATATATTTTCGATATTTTGTAGTTTTATCGATATAATTATACATGTGAATATATAGTAACCGTCCTCGGACACCATCCCTGCGTTCAGGATGAAAACGTTAGCTAAGCTTGCGAAAAGCTTTTACATCCTGAACACAGGGCTGATCACGCTATCACCGAAAGATTCGTGCTTAGGTTGAGATCTCTTTCATAAGCCGTTTACGCTTCTCTAGCCTAACATACATGCATATGAAGAAAATGGAATAAGATCCAGTACTTTGAAATCCGAGTACATTTCGGCATGCACGGATCTCTTCAAAGGGCGAAGTTATAGATAAAGAAGGTATAATTTATCAATAAATTTCTCCCAATTATAGTTTTGGGGATTCCAACTTTGATTTATTCAAAGAAACGAGATGCCGATAGCAACACCCGATAAAGACATGCTCGTATCAGTCGAGCGAAAAGGGGCAATTAGGAAAGAAACGTATTTTTGATAATTGCATTGGGATGAAAACTCAAACTATTTATCGATCTGTATTTTGGAGTTAGAAGCTTTCCATATCGTAATTTATGTGACTGTTAGGCGAAATGGAACTATCTGGGAAGACGAGTTGTTATTACAATTCTTCTATCCGATAAATTAAGATAAAACACAATTTAACTCTTTCCTGTTTTACAAAATTTTGGACCTGTCCAAATTCATAGGTTTTGCAGACAAAAATTTAAAGTGGATTTAATTTGAAAAATAACCATTCAGTAGGGTAGAAAATAGTGTGGAAAAAGAAGAAATTGCTTGTCAGAAGCAATTTCTTCTTTTTTCACAATGTTTTCTCAATCATAAAATCACAGACACGTAGAAAGCAGGGATTAAACAGCAAAGGGTTAACCGAAAAACGTCATTTAACTCTCGCGGTGTCTTCGTCGTTTCGCGGCACGCACCTGATCGTGTGTTCAAGGTGGAAAACTATTTACGAACGTTTGATGATGGTTATCACTTGAAGCTTTGCACGAACTTTAAGTCCACATGCAAAATGGGGTACCCGCTATCATATTTGAACGGTATGGACTATTTTGTCATCCTAAACGCTGGGCTGATTCCAAGAACTGTTTCCACCGAAATAAAGCAAATTTAAAATTCAAGTATTTTGATGAATGGAAACGTTTCGGGTTCACACGTTAATTGTTTAAATGATTCGAATCAACGAAGGGCCAAAAATTAATCGTTTTAAAGAATGGTTTATAGCTTCCATGATTGTTTTAGTATCCGCGTTTTTCTTGTTATCGCTTTTCTCCGGCTCTGAAGTTGATAAAGATATCAGTTCCTCAGTGGTTGGAGATTAGAATGTGCCGACCCGTGGCGACACCACGCGATTACCCCCCTTTGTATTAATTACAATACGGGTGAAATTTGCATTGTTTTAGGTTTGAATGAAATACCAGCACACGCCCGATATAAGATAAAGTGCTGGGAAACTTAGATTAACCATTCATAGAGTATTAAATGGACGAGTTCAAAATTAACTATCACGATAACGAAAATCATGAAGGAAATTTATACCGTGATTATCAAATAACCAGGTTGCCGGTAGTCTCTATATATACTAAAACGAACTTCTAAACGACAACCTTGCATTTGCCACACGTTATCTTTTATTTCTAAAATGTCGTTCAATTGAAGAAGAATGGATTCGAGTTTTCGTCCGTGGTGTCTAATGCAAGAACTCTCATTCAACGAAGTAACAAAAGATACACATTTTCGAAGAATTTCAAATTGTCGATCTAAGAAATTTTCGAAAATTAATCCCATAAGTGACATATTATGTATCAGATATCAAATCATACCAGAAGAAATCAACATTTTGGTTGTTTTGATTCTCACACAAGCATAAAATGTTAAAACTATTCCCACCCACTATTGTTAATTTTCAAATCAGGCATATTACCTTCAAATTCGCTGCTTCCCTCTCTTTTTTTCAAGTCGATGTCAAAAGAAAGTACTCCTCGAATCATTTTTGTAACTACGGCTTTGCAAAGACGTCATTTTGCTCGACCACTGAAGAAAAGTCCTCTAAGTTTTCATTTTTTAGGCTTGACAAAGTCTATTAATTATAACCGATTCATTTTTGTCATCTCTTATTTAATACATGCAATTCCGTGACGAGCGACCCGCTGGGTCATATTGCGAGGGACGTGCAGGCTGACCAGAATAGAAACCTTTTGCTTTAAATATTATTCTGCATCCTAGTCGGACAGTACTGAATGTTTCGAATATACACGTACGTGTTGAATTGCAATTCTCTCATTTCTACTAATCAAATATGTGTTTAAACAGTGAGCAGCCAGTCCTGTAGACTGGCACTCAGTCCCAGTGTTTAGTATTGATGGTAACATAAGTAAATGTAACCCTTTACAAATAACCTAGCCTGGCTCCCAGGCTGTCAGTTAGTTTTAAAATTAATAAGGTAGACCACTCATGTGTAACTATTTTATTTCAAATTACCTCCCATCTCTCAAAAACTGACACTGATCGGCCAGTCAGAGAAAATAAGCTGATAAGAAATTTTCTTTCTCTAGTTGAATTTTCTTATTTTCTCACAATACTTCAGATCAGTGGGACGGGAGCCAGTCTACAAATAACCCAACAAGGTGCATTGAGTTAGTTTTCTTTATCTGAAACACTACTGGGTGTGTTAAATCAGACTTTGAGAAAATATGTTATAAAGTCACTCTCTACACTTTACTACACTTTCTATTTTTTCTGACATATCTTAATTTAACAGACTGTCACCAGTCTTCCAGTCCTGCGTCTATGATGACAAAGTGGTGAGTGCACGTGTAAAACGGGGTATAACTGGCAAACAGTTTGCATCCTTTTGTCATCCAGAACGTATGGCTTGATTACCAAACATGCAATAAGAATATTGCTGACCGCCTGTAGAGAGGTTTAGACCTTATCTCTATGTGAAGATTCTGATCAGACTGTGAGAATACATAGGCTTTTCTCGTCAGAGACTTTGCATTGTATTAATGTGCTAATTATTCGAAGCGTCATGCGCAGACTCGTACAGTTGGTAACATCATGAAATTGACAATCATCACATCTTGATCTAAATTCATTCTAAATGTCGCTCATTCAACGCTTTATTTATTCTAAAGATTCCAAACTCTCACTCGAACCATTCAGAAACGCCGTGAATTCATTCGAAAATGCCTAAGAACTTTCACAACTTCGTACGAATCGAACAAATCATCCACTTGTGTTGTTTTGGAAGCGATCTCGAAAACACACAAAACCATTTTGTAGAAAAGAACGCAAATTCTTGTAAAGGGAGATGATAAATGTCGATAATTTCGTCCAGGTTTTACGAAATTAGATATTATTTTACCTCCCTTAAATTTCATTGATTAAATATCATTCCAAAATCATCCAACTTGTCAATTTCGCGATGTTTTTAACATCAATGTATCATCATTACGTTACTTAACGTTTCTGTTTTGTGCATATTTCTTTCGAGGACTTTTTATGGATGTTGAACAATTTCAAGTATTTGTTCCGCGAAATTCCTTAATCGTCGCATTTACACCCTCGCACGTGGCGAACGAGCCTACTTATGTACTGAGTCACAAGGGGGTCTAATAAATTGTATTTAAACAAAGGTCACGTGGTTAAGAATCTTTCTATCAATGTTTACTTTTCCCAGGGTTTAGACGGAGTACGCGTGTGAAAATCAGAGCGACTGAACATCGTAAATCCTTTAAGTCGAATACCCTTTTCGCAACTCCAGCATTTCGATACAAACAATATCTATTATATAAAAAATATAACATAATGCACAAATCTAAAAGAGTGTTCAAAAGTCATTTTGTCTTACCCATGACTGTTGGTTACTCAAAACAAAATGCACAACTGAAAGAGGGGTACGTTAATTTTAATTCATATTCATTGTTGTTTTTTTGTCGAAAAAAATGCAGATTATGAGTTTATAAAAATCATTCGCTTCGTTAATCCCATATTTAAATCTTTTCCATCGGAAAAAGTTTCAAAGCACAAAGCACGGGACGTATAATGTTATACAGGTAGCGCCTACATGTAGATTTGCAGTTATCCATAGTTTCTACCGGACGGAAATTTAGAAGTTGACATGAATTTTATTTCTGAAGGTTTTACTAATGATCATACGAACAAATTTCTGTCATCGGGACGTTATGTATTCTTTTTAATTTTCGTCAGATGTCTAGAATTTAGACTTCAACGCACATTATGCAACTAAAATCTGAAAATCTTCACCAGCAAAAAAGAATGTCGAATAATAAGCAATTTGCATAAGCAATTTGCATAAATACAACTTGGAAAATTGCACTGCTGAAACCTTATCGAATGTTTATTTTTTTAAGTCTGTCACTCTTATAATATGATAAAAATTCACTCTAATTATGGCAATAAAACCTGGTATATATTAAAATTAGTCGAATGCAATCAATAACTGCATCAACAATGATATTCCTATACATTATCTGATAGTTAATAAGGTACGTGAAACCCTTACTTATTTGCGGTTAAGAGTAAAAACCACTCGACCACCGTAAGTGGCACTCGAAATTTAAGTGGCTGGTTGACCATGTGTTTTTTCTGTTGTTTGAACGTACACCTGTAAGATTTGAGTGGCCAACCAGTCCGTGAGAAACTTTTGGGACTTGCTTACTATCGGTACTAAGGAAGTAACCTAATTTTTCTACCTTAAAGTTTCAAAATGTATAACAAACCCAAAAACACGAGTTTCTTTCAAAAAGATTGGAGAAGAAACTATCTATAGTTTTCCGAAAACATATCAATACAATTTGGAATGGGAATATCCGTAGGAACAGGGTTTTGGATTTGATGCGATTTGTTCTTAATCGTTCACTTTTTTCCAAACAAATACATTCTTAAAAATATGTAGCTATTATTTTACATTTTCTCGTTTTGACGCACTGAAAAAAAGAAATAAAAAATAACGAAAATGCAAATAGGTTTCGAAAAATCTGAGAAGCTGTTTTTTTTTTTTCTTTTTTTTTTTTAATTTCGGATGCTCAATTTTCTTAACTATCTGTTTCAATTTGTTTGGCTCGTTGGGCGAGTGGTTTACGCGCTCGACTCGTAATCTGGTGGTTGCGGGTTCGAGCTCCACCGGAGGCGGGTAGTGTATTTCGGCAGAACACTGTACAGACAGGGCCCTAGTCCACCCAGATGTAAAGTTGGGTAGAAGTGGCTAGAAACCATTGCCTCTTTCTCTATATGCAGGATAAGATCTGGAATGAGTGAGGACCACGATGG
Organism: Fragum whitleyi; assembly: GCA_948146395.1. Lineage (NCBI taxonomy): Eukaryota > Metazoa > Mollusca > Bivalvia > Cardiida > Cardiidae > Fragum > Fragum whitleyi. The sequence goes on along the minus strand of OX411554.1, from coordinate 36,488,088 downwards.
AAATAAGAGTCATACGACCCTTTATCGTGTTATCCTCGAGTAAAAAAAAACTGTTTTCAGAAATTGCGTGATGCTAACCGGAAGTAGCAAGTGACACGACAAGTCCCGTGATCTCTAGTCAATATTTGTAATCAATCCGGGATTAAGTCAATTTCAGGAAATTTAGGATATCTGCCATATTGGATAACATCTGATAACATCTACCTTTATTGTCATACACCCTCAACATGTAACTTTGCACTGGTGGTGTTATTTGAAGCATTAACCTATATCCTGCCAAATTATAATTTTGTCACAAACAAACTGCAAATTTCAGCCATTCTGACCAATGATTTTCTTATCATTTTCTAAAACGATGCATCGAGAAACGTTTTAGACTGGTAGCTGTGTCTTAAATAGATGTACATATTTAAAAGCCTGTTTCTTTGAAGAGAAGTTAACCCATTTTAAGTTCTGAGGGGGTCAGTTTGGTTATCTACCTTGTTACAAGGACTTCAAAAATAGGGCCTGATTCCCAGGCTAAAAACATTTTATTCAACATACGGCGAGATACTGTTTCTAGGTAGAGTACTTATAATATAAAATCATATAATCTAAAAGATATCATGGATTTCTGACTTTTCCGTAAAAAAGTGATTAACACCAACAACAAAAACAGTAAAGTTCACTTTAGGATAAACCAAAGCCTCACAAAGCCATCTATATACACCGCGTAACAATATAGTTGGCACAATAACTCCTAATAAAGCTTCCTTAATATCAATGTAGAATTATCAGGGCCTTAACACTGATAAAATATCAGTTTTCGCCACAAATCATATTGGAAAGGTGGCATATGCGTTATTACCGTAATCAGTGCAACAATGTTACGCTGTTGCTAATTACGTGAATTGCAGATTTCCCTTAATATTAGCTTTCCCTACCTTATTAGTTATCAGCCTGTTCGAACAATAGTATGTAGTCGTGCAAATTGAAGACAAGAAAAGTTTAGATCGCAGTCCTTATTCTCCGTTATTTAAAGACTTACTAACTTTTCTGTATACGATCAATGTGGGATTCTAATTATTCTGCGTGAACCGGTCAGGGAGCTGATCTGCGCCCACACTTCATGCATAAATGACCTGTCACGCAAAAAAGGGTCTATCTGACAAAACTCCCTTGATCAAATTTTGAGAAAGAGATGGAATCGAGTAGAGGTCATTAAGAATACGAATTTCGAAAATACATATATATATATAGGGTTGTAGAATGATAACTCTAGTAACAGATAATTGCCTAAATTCGAAATATTTCTTCCCTAACCAGCCTTCGCTGACGGCACAGTCTGGCCAGGGTCGATACTTTTCGTATTTCATCATTCAATGAAGCCTGTATTGACCTGATATTGCCGCCTGTCTGATAACATAACATGATATCTGACAGTCTAGTTTTAGAAACAATTTGCATACACTTTCACCTGAACTTCTTTGATTTTTAAGAGTTTTTTTTTTTATATATATAATTAAGCGCCGAAAATGATTGCATGATACATAGAACAACATGTTAATGTCTTAAAATATCAATGTTATCTGGTCTCGGCTGCGAGAAATTATCATGCCTCGGCAAAGCCTCGTCATGATAAATTCTCCCAACCTCGACCAGATAACATTGATATTTAAAGACACTAACATGTTATTCTCTATGTCCATATTGTTCCTGTTTATGTAAAGGAGAAATGAAAGTACAATGCACCAAATCGTATATTTCCACTGCTTTAGAGCTAAAATGACCAAAGGAGAACACCTGTGAGACTATTTGAGCAAGGATTTTGATTGTCGCATAACCATTTGACAAGCGCCACAATACTGCATAATAATGTATTGGGCTAACGATTTTCGCTCCCCGGGGGTACCCGACAAGAGCCCGTAAAATTAGGGTGTCATAGCGCTAATCTGATTGGTTTGTAACGTTTTTCCCACGAGTCGATGTGTTCAGGACATATTGTTATGTGATCTTTCGATTGAATTGACTCATTTCCTTTTCGCTTTATTACCTTATTCGGGTATCCCACAGTGTTCAGTTTAAAGGTGTGCGTTCAAGTACTGTCTTCCTATCGTCTGAAAGCTTCTAATATACCGACATCTGTATGAATTAACAAATGCAAGGATCGAAATAAACGGTGAATTCTTCGACAAAAAAAACGCTCTGACTAAATACTAGTAGTATAGAAAAAAACAAGCTTTTTTTTTCAACATGACATGCGATCGATTTCAGAGATACATAATTAAAAAAATCTAAATTATTCCTGATATTCAAAAAACTGTCATCTGTTTTTCGAACAATTAGAAGAAATAAACTGAATAGATAAGCTTCCGTAAGAATTGAAAAAACAAACAGTAACACGAGTCTGTCTGGCTCGGTGACCGAGGGGTAAACGCATTTGACTCGTAACCGGATGGTTGCGGGTTCGAGTCCCACTGAAGGCAGGATGTGTCGTTCGACAGACAGAACTCCAGTCCTCCCAGCTGTAAAATTAGGTAGCAGTGGTTTGAATCAGTAGCCTCGCTCACTCCCTCTGATACATACTATCTGGAATGAACTAGGACCACGATGGAAATAAGAGTTCAACTGTTTATCATGCTATCCTCGGAGAAAGAAAAGAAAAAGAAAATAGAGAAGTTAGTGGTACATTTGGGGGGGATTGGGGGGGGGGGCAGGCTAAGAGCTAACAAGCACAAAAAGTCAGGAACATAATTGCCCGAGGCATAGGCTGGCTCCCAGGCTGTCAGTTAATGCTAGTTTAAAATAAGTAAGGTACACAACTAATGTGTTACTATATCATCCAATCAAAAATACCCCCATATCTTCAAACTCTGGCACTGATCGGCTAATCAGAGGAATATAAGCTGATAAGAAAAATAATACTTTCTCTGGTTGAATTGCTCATTTCAAAATATTTCAGATCAGTGGGTCTTTGTACATACATATAGCGTATTTTGCAATTTATAAATAGTCAAGGCTATAATAATTTAGTGCATAAAGCGAGAGCTGGTATAAACAGAACAAAGCTTATGACAAATGTGGTCACATAGCAAAAGATTATAACATTTTGGAATTAGGCCTTCATAGCCAGAGCTTGTTATGTTATACAAAAATCCAGATATCGTAAATCTTTGAAACGTAACCAAAGACAATTAAAATTTGTGATTTGTGTAATCAAATAAATTCAAGCAATGGTGATTGTAGACGGCAGTTGCATGAAATATTAGAAATTAATATAAATAAAAGCAATCAGTTACAACTAAAATGATAAATAAATGAAGTGCTCATAATCCAGGAAATAAGATATTTTGATAACACTACACATTGTTCATAACAGTAACTAGTCAAAGGCGTGCCTACATACTTTGTAACAGTAAGCACGCGCGTAATAAAATGAAATTGTCAAAAATATACCTTTGGTGAGTGAAAATTACATCGTAACTACAGTCAAGCTGCAGTTACCAACATATGATCACTCAACCGCGATGATATATATATACGCAAATACGCATGTACGTAATGTGTTAGACACGTCTTTGGTTTTATAGTATCTGAAAGTAATCCTTTAAGGGTAGACAGATTTCACTTGACAAAAAAGATTAAATCTTTTGACGGGACATAATACATTCGTAATTCGCTGTAAAAATACGGGTGGGTTACATCTCGCGATTTTCTCACGGTTTCTGGGCTCTGCTCGTCACTTGAGCCCATATATACAGATGTTATACCCACGGTTGAGAGCCCGTCTTTGTGCGAGCCCACGTCAACTGTTTGCCCTTCGACCCCTTGATGCAATGATAGATAAAGAGAGGTAATCATAAACGAACGGTCGCGTTCTGAGTGTCACTTTTTAAAAACCGAGCCATGCAAAAGGAAATCGTGGACAGGGAATTTCGTCTATTAACGCTTTCGCCATTTTTTTATTGCCAGGCAGTTTCTGTCAAATATTGTTGTACTGAACAAACTCCTGCAAGTACAGCTTCGACAAAGCTGCGGTTTTGGGGTTTTGGTAGTCATGTGATTAAAGTGCAATGCAATTCTTTAAACTGGAAAAGGACTCACGGCAGAACAACAAAAAGTGGTGATAAAGTTTTCCTTGCAAATGTTGAGACCGGCATGACAAGAGTTTTCCCAAACTATGTCTTTGATTCCCTTTTAAATTGCTAGCGGAAGATAATGACGTAAGATATCGTAAGTGCCTATAGACACCAGGGACTTGTTTTACTAAGCATCTTACGATCATATTTTGCGTAAGTCAAAAATTAAAGTTCCCTCCACAGTTGTAACTAAATATTGAATTCTATCATGCACCATCTCATTGGAATCGTCTTCCAACGAAATATTGCAAGACAGAATATTACGTTGAATGAACACATCAGGTGCGGTTAGTGATTTGGGCTCACGATACATTTTTTCGTAAGAATCTTAGTAAAACGGCCCCAAGTGAACAACATCCGACATTCAGTACTCAGTCACGACGAAAACCCCGGCTTATCCGAGCTCCATTCAGAGCTCACGGTCGGTAATATACGATCATACTTCAAAACAAATTAAGTTCGGTATCATGAGTTCCTTTAAAGAACCATAACGAGCCGCTTAGCAATAGTTTCGCCATGCCGCATTCACTTGCAATTTGATCCCCGAAACACTGAACTAATCAAATGGAGGCGTCGCATAAATGGACATATTCTACGGTAGTCTTTTACGTGATCAGTGTAAAGCATCGTCTCCGACGGGACCTCGGTTTAAGGTCTCAAGGGCATCCGAAAGACAAAGTGTTCACTAGACTCTAATGGCGGTGCCAGCCCGGGAATCGCTGAACCCAAGCCGGGATGACCTTCAGTATTGTCATACATATGAACTGCTAGTTATAGTCCACTCGTCTCGGACAATCTGCAAAAAGCCATTCTACCATACTTAATTCATTTATTTGTTTTTCGATTTTATCTGCTTTTCATTACAGACATACCGTGATACTTGAATAATATTTGATTTATTTCTATACCGGCACTTGCTTAATGTGCGTAATGGTAGTTACGCCCTTGATGGCGTAGAAGGTCGTGTTCAGTAATCATGATAATTTATGTACTAAGGGCTTAACTACCATTACGTACATTACGCAAACTTGTGCGTAATGAAAATAAATCCTCTTTGGAAACTGAATGTCGTAGATGAACGTTCAAACATCGAAACTACATATTATTCAAGCTGTTGTTACAATGTTTTGAATCATAAGGAAAAAGGGTAGTCTCAATTTTGAACGATATATATAACATCGGATGCGACCAGTTCAAAAATAGCATGCATTCCGAGGACAGAAATATGCTACAACTGAGAAGAGCGGACGGAGGAAATTCATCTTTTGTCACAGTCCACATATCGCCTTTATCTTATATATTCTATTCGGTCGCATTCTGAGTGCGTATAAATTTAAGATCCTAGTTACTCTTATGGTACGATTCACTGTAACTGCGAGTTCTAACTGTAAATCCGAAACTTTTATCGATAAAGAGCGACGAGATTTGAGTACGAAATCAATACCGAAGTTTTCCGAAACATTCCGAATGATAATTTATGTCGCAATAAAGTCTATATACTATTTATAGCACTCTCTCTTCGTCAGCCGGAATAGCTCAGTTGGGAGAGCGTTAGACTGAAGATCTAAAGGTCCCTGGTTCAATCCCGGGTTCCGGCGGCTGGCCACATTTTTTTTTCATTGCAATTTTCATTTTTGGTTAAACTTTCGACATATAAAACCTGAAGTATACCTTTTTGAAGTATCCATAGATATTTTGTCTTTATTTAGGAATTATTGTATTATGTTTTCAATCCCAGCTGAAACTGTTTAAGGTCTGTTACTTGCTTTTCGCGCTAAGACGTGAAATTAGAGAGCTATTATGGCCTTCTTCGTCTTCTATTTTGTGAAAAAAGGCAATTTTATAGCTACTTTATTGATGTCATATTTATTTCCAATTTTTTTCTCAATCTATATTGTTGAATTCTATGATCAATCTAGGAAGGTTTTCTCAATAAGCATAATAATTATTATAATAAAAATATCGGTAACAAAGACTTACGTTATTTATTATAATCATAAGAAGTTGCACATTTGGACAAAACAATGCTTTCGTACAGGATGCAAAAACGTTTGTGAACGTTTGTTCATTAACCCAGCTTTGCAAGTGCCTACAAATGCAAAGCGGTCTATAATTTGAAAAAAAAAAAAATGTGCCGTGTCCACCTTCCACCTTCTGGTTGATCTTTGCTGTATCAAATCATTTCAAGTTTTCCTAATTTACAATTTGCGGGGATCCAAGACGATCCGATTTCGTATGACGAGTCACAAATATAGGGTTCTTGATAGAGGTAATCATTTTTGATCATCGTTTCCTGAGAGTAGAAATTTTACCATTTACTAGACACAAACCATTTTAGAGGTTCGAGAAAAGAATTCATTTTGGACAAATCATTCATAAGAAGCCTACTTAGTGCATCAATTTTTCAATGTTTAATAGTGCTACCGAAGATAAATTTGAGTTACATTAGAACGCTTTTTAAATACACGGGATGCAACTGGGTATTTCATTTATAAATCAAGCGATTTGACTATGATTTTGTTGCAAAACCAGTCAATTAAATGCCGTTCGTATAGGTAAAGGGAGGTAACGAGATATATGACTCTATACTCACAATACATCCTAGGTAAGGATGAAAGAGTTCTTTCCCTTCATTTGTAGTAATTATACTCATCTCGGGACCTTTAAATGATTGTGGTTTCAATATTTTAGTATTTGAACTTTGAATCATTGTACAAATCAACATAAATTTGATTTATTTTAAGTGTGCTAGGCATCATCAGAAGTAGGTAAATCTTTTCTGAATTCCAATCTGCAGAACGCATTCGGGAGATCGCTCGAACAACGCTAAGCGTGGCACATCTAACTTTTTTAAAGATAGATGTCGAACATGGCGGAGATTGACAGATGGGTGATTTCATTTTGCAATCGGTGTTTTAACAGATAGCAACGGTTAAATTAGATGTCAAATATTGTGTACGTGAACACTTATTAACCAGTAAATTGTTAATGTTCTTATTCAAAAAAGTGTAGGTAAACTTGCGACGAAAAATGTTTAAATAGGCTCGATGTCGGACAACTTCGAAATACATCGTGGTGTTTCAAACATTACTGTTTTCTACGTAATGGTTGTGGCAGTACTCATAGGCGTAACTAGGATTTTTAAATTCATGCGCGCTCAGAAAATGACCAACATAGTATATAAATGATATGTGAACTGTAACAAAAGATAAAATGTCCTCCGTCCACCCCCTTTTCTACGATTTGAGCGTTGGTGAACAATCAAGACTTGAATAAGATGTAGTTTCGATGTTATGATCAACGATTTTTTCGAAAAAGGGTTTATTTCTAACTTGCGTAATGTGCGTAATGGTAGTTACGCCTATGGTACTCAGATGTCGTAAAAGCCTATACCCTGTATAGGCACTTACGACATTGAAGTACTACAATGACGTTACAAACGGCGTAATTACTATGTCATTATCGTCAGCTAAATGGAAAAATAGACAACAAACGAAAAAACACGAGTAATGCTGATCTTATTTTTTTCATTAGAGATGTAATTCCTGAAATAACGCCCGCTCTTTCAAAATGGGAGCAAAATGGGAGGGATGGAGAGAAAATTCATTCCCACGATTTGTGTGGTAAATTATAACCAAAAGCCAGAAAAATCCGTGAAATTTTGAGATAAAAAAAATTAGAAATCGACGCGTTCAATAACAAAATGAAAATTGACATTTCTACTTTCTCTTAACTTTTGTGAAGATCATTTTAAATGGTGTGTTATCTAAACTTGAATCTATTTGAAATAAGATTCACGAGTAAATGTTAACGTGTTAATCTGGTGGAAAGAAACGAAGCAAAACCAGAAATAAAAAAAATGAAGAATGATAAAAAGAAAGAAAGAAATACAGACAGACAGAGAGAAAGAAAGAAAGACAGAAAGAAAAAAAGAAAGAAACAAGAAAGCAAGAAAAAAAAGAAAAAAAGAAAGAAAGAAAGAAAGAAAAGTCAACAAACAACCATTACGAGTAAAATGGAGTAATTCATTAAGTTTTTTTTAATCATTATTACAATTATATCTTTTCTAGTTCCATGATATTTTAAACGAACGTTTTCTTCTATCAAATGATGAACACTGCTAAAATCTTATTTGCAAATAGTTTTGAAATGCTTAGAATGGTTCCATCTTTTAAATGTTTTCATCTTGTCTGGTCTAGAAATAATAAAATGCACATTTTGATTAGTATCCAGGAATAGGATTAAAACACTTACCAGTGAACTGGTTATCTTATGCATTAATTGCTTTCAATTTTTTCTTTCTAATATAGGTATAGTGTTAAGGTTTTATTTATTTTATTTAGCTTTCGTTTCTAACGTTATTAGTCTATTTATTTTACTCTAAAGATTAAGATAATTTTACAACATAATCAATTTTCACATGTACCGGTTTATTTAGAAATATCGCAATATTCTGCAATCAAAAGATCATTTAAACGACATTGTTAAGACGTAAAGACTAATGTCGGTTAGATCAAAGTTATTGATAGATTCACTTAAAGGGTAAAATCGATCTGGTTTGAAGATTAAAGGTCCTAATGGTTTTCTTAATATCTTCTAATTTATTCAAGGGGGACTTCGTGGTAAGAATGTCTTTTTTCTTAGTTTTCGTCACACACAAATACAAAATAGAACATGAATTGCAGCGTTACTAAACATTCATTTGCTTCATATTTAGGCCAATGATTGAACACAAAAACTGATTTTTTCTCCCCAATGAAAGAAATTAGAAACACATTGTGGAAAAATATAGGAATTGCTTGTTCCAATAGGACAAAACTAACAACAACAACATTCAGTACACCTACAACAAAAATGTACAACACCAAAATTACTTTTATCATCCTAGCTCATAACCAGACGATGGAATTCTAGATCGGTCCACATTGAAGAAAAATATACATGTACAAACAACAATTTCCAAGATAAATATTTTTGCCCAATAGTCGAGCAATTTCAGGCACTTGTAGGAATAAACATAGTCAAACACTATAAAAGCTGCAATTTTACTTGCCAAAGGTATCTCATTTAAACAGGTGACGTTAAATGTTTGTGCTTGTTTCAGAAGCTAAATATCTTCCCCTTTCGTTTTTCCATAGGAATAAACTCCCCCTCCCTCCACCGAGTCAGAAATCATGGAATTGCATATATTCACTAATTGGGCATTAACTACCTTTATAAAAACAAAATCTTTGTCATTTTGAAAATTCAGTTTTGAAATCATAGATCTCAGAACTTTTGTTTCACATAACTTTTTTTTTATCATTACATATTCCTTATTATGAATTATAAAATTACTAAGACCCATTCTTCGTTATTCCACGTGTGGTAGGCTAATCTTTCAAATATCAAATTGAGGGTAACGTCATTCCATGATATTTGCTTCCCAACTAGCCTGGCTGCCAGACTCTTCTTTAAAGTACTTTTTTCAGAGGGAACTAAATGCGATAAAGTATTTACAATTAAGTCCGCTGTCTCTAAAAATAATGTTCGTTTTTCTTTAGTAATTGTTAATAAGAAACTCGGATTAAAGGGGTTTGTAATAGAGCTACATCAAAAATATTTTTTTTAAAATTCAAACAAAAACGACGGAGGCCAGTCTACTTCCCAACTTAGATAGTTAAGCCGTTATAGTTCCGCAACGTTTCGGAAGGCATGAACTTTAACAGTGTAACAGTTACTTGAAAATCGTGAAATTGACGACGAAACGAATGATTTTGAAATGATTTCGGGATGAAGTTAAATGGGTGTGTTGAGCGAGTTTTGGGTGAATCAAAGAGAGGTAATCCCCTATCGCTTATTTTGTTTAAGGTGTTTGAGACCAAATTTTAAGGGCACTTTATTTGCCAAGAAAAAGCAGTATGTCGAGGTATATTATATACCAAAATGAAGCTATTTATGTGCACAAGCAGTTGAACAACATAAGACTGCCATAGCTATAGTGGTAAAGCCAAAACATTGCGGAAAAGGGTCATTTTGTAGAGAACAAGCAACTGCATGACTGTTGTAAAAATGGCTCATATTTTAACAGGTAGTACGTTTCAACGTTTGTAGTACTATCTGGGTAGTACTTTAGACTGTATTTTGTTAAAATATGGGTCAATTTTATCCAACCGTCATGCAGTTGCTTGTTCTGTACAAAATGACCCTTTTCCACAATGTTTTGACTATACCACCATAGCTATGGCGGTCTTATGTTGCTTTACTGCTTGTGCTAATGAATACCTTCATTTTGATTTATAACATACCTGCACGTACTGCTTTTTCTCGGCTAATGAAGTGCCCTTAAAATCGGGTCTTAAACACTTTACATGAACCTTAATATGAACAAAATTAGCGGTATTTATTGGGTGTCTAAAATAAAAGTACTTTTCTGTTCGTGTGTCTCCGTGGACCAATCAGACACTTTAAAATCCAAACCATTCAGTTTTCGTGGTATAACTTAATCGAAGTGAATGAAATGTCGATCGTTTTGGTTGATTTGAAATAATTTCTAACGATTTTACAGCTTTTTTTTCTTTTTTATCAAATTGAGTGAGCGTTTAGAATAAATGAATGGGGCGCTCAGTGCACGATTTAGAGTGTTTTTTATCTGAATGAGTGTCAATATCTCGATGTCTTGAGCTGTAACCGAGTTTCATTAGGAAACCTGGGTTAACATTGTGAAGATCGTGCCGCGTTCCGAAATATTGCGGAACTATTGCGGGTGCACTACCTTATTTCAAGTTATCAGATACTCGTCTTGGTGTCGATTCCACTGAGTATCTACAACACAGGGTTTAAAGCAGAATCATCGAAAACTTCATTCTCTAATCTAATTTGTAGTACGGTAATGGCAGACAAGCGTGAATTCTAAACTCTTTGAACCAATGACTGGCAGCGCGTGCAAGATAAAATTTACTGACGGAATGTCTCGTGATATTCTCACGCTCGCACGTGGGAATCACACGAGATTACAATTAAACCACCCAATCAATAACCGACAATTTCTACACGTGACAGCATCGCACATGCGCACTGCATACTTCTCATGTATCCAGATTCAGAAATCTTGGCCAGATGTTACCGATCAAAACTCTCGTGTGAATTCTTAAATTGTTGGCGAAGTTTTATTTTTTCCCATCAAACGTTAATCACTTGCGGTCGCCCTTTATGTTTTAGGTATCCACGTGCATAAACGGATCACCCTTCTTGTTGCGTTTTTAATTCAAATCGTGTGGGAAAACCCCACCCCCTTTGTAAAAAAGTTTAGGGGTTTCGGCCACTTGAAGGTAACATTACTTGCACTTTATTGTTGAAATTGGGCCCCCTCGTGGGTGTGGGATTGAGTGAATAGAATTGTTCACATGTAATGAATTCGTGTTCCTTAGTTGATGGGCAAATTTAAGAATATCTCTCACACCCCGGAAAGGTAGTTAAAATGCTACTAGCGGTAGTAGTTGTTTACTCTTTATAGGTAAGTGCAAATTTGGGAAGCTAGAAAAATGTAAAATGAATGACATATGCATATTTAAAAAAAAAAAAAAAAAAGAGAGAAAAATGCTACAAGCCATTGCTCATGGTCCAATAATGTTTTCTGAATTTAGTTCGTAAAAACCGCGTGCCATTGTCTTATTAGACTAGTAGCGTTCGTTTTTTAATACAAAGTTATTTTTTAGAACATGTTATGACGGGATAAATTGCTTGTGACAATTTTTGCCAACAGCCTTGCAGTATTGAAGCGTCTTATTATGTATATCCCATGCACTATTTCGATTCCGAGTACAAAACCACATATTTCACAGGAAAAAAACTTTACTTGTCCAAGGAAATGACAACAACGGATCCGTTCAGGATGTAAGATCGTTTGCGAAAGTTTGAAACGGTATCCAGCTTTGCATGCGAATTTACGTGCAATGCTCGATACCATTTGCAGAACGTTTCTCAAAGGTTTTCATTTTGATCGCAGGCCTGTTCAGGTGAGACATTGGCTGAGAGCAAGTGCTTGAGAACTATGCATTTTTGCGCTTGCTGCAGAGAATAAGGGCTAGTAACGTAGTATTCACAACTAAAACAAATCTTGGACTTGTTACTGATAAATGTTTTAGGCCTATACAGCGAATATTTTTTTCAAAATATCCACAAACACGGTTGCTTTTAAGTTACTTTTATTTTTTGATAAATGCGCCCGTCATTACAATGCGAAAACACCGAAGAAAGTATCAATAAAAATTCTATATGCATTGTACTTTCGCTTTCGTTAAAAGCTAATTTTAAGGGCGAAAATCAAAGGGGTGTTTTCAATAGCCACTACATTACCATCGCCTGTAACTCAATGGCCTTATACGGATTTTTTTATTGGAGTAAACTCCCTTCAAATGTCTCGTCAAATATTAAAGCCGACATTGATTTGTGGACGGTAGAGTAGTCAATAAGGTATAAAGAATACCAGCAAAAACGGTGATACATTTTACAAAGGTACTTTAGAACTTGTCTTTTTTTTTATCGAGAATTCCCCCAAAAGGGATTGATTTGTGGACGGTAGAGTAGTCAATAAGGTATAAAGAATACCAGCAAAAACGGTGATACATTTTACAAAGGTACTTTAGAACTTGTCCTTTTTTTATCAAGAATTCCCCCAAAAGGGATTGATTTGTGGACGGTAGAGTAGTCAATAAGGTAGAAAGAATACCAGCAAAAACGGTGATACATTTTACAAAGGTACTTTAGAACTTGTCCTTTTTTTATCAAGAATTCCCCCAAAAGCGCAGTTGCTAGTGCATTGGAATCCCAATCGTGGGATAAAGGATTCAATCCCCGACGGCGGAACACCATTTGTGATCTTCCTCTTCCCTTCTTTGAAAGCCAAGGGTTCTAGCTCCACTATGTTCCATACAAGGAACATAGTGGAGCTAGAACCCTTGGCTTGCTTTACAAGGAACATAGTGGTGCTCGAACCCTTGGCTTGCTTTACAAGGAACATAGTGGAGCTAGAACTTATGGCATGCTTTACAAGGAACATAGTGGAGCTTGAACCCTTGGCTTGCTTTACAAGGAACATATTGGAGCTAGAACCTATAGCCTACGAAGATGGTATCTGTCACTACCATGAAACTGCTTCAGATTGTTAGCTTGACCGAGTGACTGTTCCGATGCGCAGTACACATGCTTTGTTTCACACTATTGGATCAGATAATTATAGACTTAATAAGTGGGATGAGAAGCTTGGGCTGTGGAAGGATGTCGTATGAGTACCTATGTGGTGGGAGAAATACCTAAAACCTTTGGATATATGTTTCAGCCGCCACCAAACAACTGTTAAAATCGGCTTTAAACCCAACTTTAACAACAACAATAATCTTATCATTAATACACAATGGTCTTCTTGTATCCGCCTGGTATCCGTCTGGTGTCTGCCTCCATTCGTCAAGTTTTCATCTTTTGTCGTCTTGTAATTTAATAAAGGTATCAGTCACCGAAATATGGATAAAATCGACAGACTGCAGTTGGCAATTAATAAAGTCTTTATTCCCTCCAGATCCTATTTCAGATTAAATTTTTAGCAAGATTTAAGGCAGATTGTAATGATGTATCAAAATATCACTCCGTAAAACGACAGACTTAAACATCGTATATACAGCTTATATCAGCGGATGTTATGAGGTTTTGATAGTCTCAAAATATTGACAATATACTGATTTTCTAAATTCAAAAGGAAACTAAACCTGTTTTAAAAATGTTTTCTCTCCTCCGCATTAAAATATTTTTTACCGTTGTCCGTCTGTCGGTCTTTCTGTCTTGAAAACTTAACAATGTCATTTCCTTCAATGCTATTCAAGATATAATGCTCATATTCGGTATGGTGGTAGATCTCGATGATGCGCATCTAATGATACAAAGTTCATGGTCATGTGACAAGGTCAAGGTCATCTGTCAAGGTCAAAACATTTAAATAAATGCTATTTCGGGGTCATCCGTGTTTCACAAACTCATCTTTTTCTATAATATATTCACGAGCTATACAAAATGAAATAGACAAGAAAAAGAAGAACAAAGAAGGAGTTGAAAATAATCACTGTTTAGAGTATGATATGCGAAGTCGAGTTTTCGAAGTTTGAAGTCTTACGTTCGGAGTCGGAAGTGTAAAGTTGGAAGTGTGAAGTCGGAAGTTTGAAATGTGAACTATGAACATAGAATTGTGAACAGTGAAGTGGTAAGTTGGAATAGTATTGTGAACTGTGAAGTTGGAAGTGTGAAATGTGAAGTTTGAAGTAGGAACTGTGAAGTGTGAATACGAAGGTTTTAAGTGTGAACTGCGAAGTTTGAACAATTAAGTGTGAAGTCTGAGTTGTGAAGTGTGAAATTTGAAGTTCGAAGCGTTAATGTGAAGTTCGAAGTCTGAAGTGTGAACTTTGAAACTGTGAAGTCTTAAATTTCAAGTATGAAGTGTAAAGTCGGAAGTGAGAGCTGTGAAGTGTGAACAGTGAAATACGAGTAATATTTTTTAGAACTGAAAATCACGCTTCCCATTTCACACTACCAACTTCACGATTCACACTTCCGACTACACACTTTGAACTTCCAACGTCATAGTTCGCAGTTCACACTTCGAACTTCCGACTTCATAAATTTATGCTTCACAGTTCACACTTAAAACTTAAAACTTCGACTTCACAGGTCACTCTTCACACTTCAGACTTCACACTTCGAGCTTCACACTCCCAACTTCATACTTTACAGTTCAAACTACAGACTTCAAACCTGACCGTGGCTTCAAAGATCAGACTTCGCTCCCACACTTCATACTCACAAGCACACATGTCATAGTTCATATTTCCAACTTCACAGTTCCGACTTCCAACTTCACAGTTCACACTTATAGTTGTCTCTTTATAGTTCAGACATCCGACTTCACACTTAAATTCACATTTCAAAGACAATATGTTTGAAGTGTGAATCGTGAACTGTGAATTTAAGAAGTCACCTCCGGTCAATACAAGGCTTAAAAACTTGTAGGAAAGCACGAATTTTAACCAAGAAACTAAAATATAAAGTGAAAAATAAGTGTCAAATATCTTTTAACCTTACAACTTTTCTCTCTAGATATTTTTTCGTGGTTTTATTGCGTGCTTTCTTACAGGTTTAAAAGTCTTTCATAAACAACCGTTTTGCTAAAAAAAATTCTATTATGCTACTGTTGTGTACGCTTAAGGAAGTGAAACCGTAATAGTTCCGCAACATTTCGGAACAAATGATCTTTAACAATGTTGATCGATGTTTCCTAATGGAAATCTTTAGGAAACCCCTGTTATCAGTGTCCAAGTAATAAATTCCGAAACGTTGCGGAAATATTACGGGTCCACTACCTTAAACACAAAGTGACTTCACGAAAATGTTTCAAAGTTACTTAATTAGTTGTGACATATCACTATTAAATGAGGCATCTGGGTATCTCCTCAAATAAATGTTTGCAATATAGAATCGTTACAGTAGAGGTCAATCGATGGTCGTATTTCAAGAATTTAACCCTTTGCTGTTTAATCCCTGTTTTTACGTGCATGTGATTTTATGATTGAGGAAAACATTGTGAAAAAAGAAGAAATTGCTTCTGACAAGCAATTTCTTCTTTTTCCACACTATTTTCTACCCTAAGGAATGGTTATTTTTCAAATTAAATCCACTTTAAATTTTCGTCTGCAAAACCTTTGAATTTGGACAGGTTTAAAATTTTGTAAAACAGGAAAGTGTTAGATCATAACTGGTTGTGGATGACCGTTTTTTTTTTTTTTTTTTTATAATCTTACTTTTAAATGTGCCTTATCACTACTAAATTGGGTATGATCCTTTTACAAATAACAACAAGAAGGAAATGGTTTCGAAATAGGGATTTGATTAAGGGGCACCCGTGCGCGGATTAAAAGGTATTAGTTTTACCATCTGCAGTAGATTTACATAGATATTTAAACACGCGTAACACGGTGTTAGCTAATAGCTCTTATTTGCGCCAAAATTATCAACTTCTTCATTAGTTGCAGTGAAAGATTGGTTACACACAACCTAAATTTAACTGGAAGTAAATTATTGTTAGTTGGTTTGAAATGAAATACGATAATGATAGTTTACATTTGTATAGTAACCTTTCAGGCGAAATCATGAAAAATGAACTCGGCTGAATTTCTGTTTCCAGACTAATCGTTCTATCTTAATAAAAAAACCTTTTTAAGGGCGACTTCACGTTAAAGAGAGAGAGAGGAGGAGATCCCTGAAAATTCTTGAAAGTTAAGAATTTGCTCTTTTATACATTAACTTTTTTTTTACTCTCTGCATAATACTACTACTACTATAACTACTTCTACTACTACTACTACTACGACAACTATCATACCTACTACTACTACAACTACTACTACAAAAACTACTACTACTTCTACTACTTCTACTACTACTACTACTACTACTACTACTACTACTACTACTACTACTACTACTACTACTACTACTACTACTACTACTACTACTACTACTATAACTACTACTATAACTACTACTACTACTACTACTACTACTACTACTACTACTATTAGTAATTACTTCTACTACTACTAATAATAATAATCATCATCATTATGATAATGATGATGATAATAATAATGATGATGAAGATAAAAATACTACTTCCAATAATAATATTAATGATAGGGAATAATAATGATAATAATTGTAATAATAAGAATAGAAGCTCAAAATATTCATGGAGATTTATGGTCAATCAAAACGGTCGTCTTTGATAAACAAAACTTAAAATTTAAATACAGGGTTTACAAAAATTCATAAAAGGGAGGAGGGAGAAAGGTTGACAAAGAGATAATAATAATAACATATGTAAATAAAAACTGGGTTTATCTACATCAGTACGGCACGTGTCGGACACACTCCAACAACACAAAGAAATTGAAAGAAAGTGAATTTGAAAACTTTTTACGCTCCCTCGATAAAACATCTGCTCTCTCTTTTCAAATTCAAACCCACAAAAATCCGACTTACTAATATACAAAAAATCTACGTCGTAAAATACAGTAGTTAAACCCGTAAAAAGTCCATACCTTTAATATTGAAATAAACGAATATCATTACGCCATAAAATTATAGACTTATTGATAAAAATGTATCAAGCGACATCATAGGGTATGTGACACAGGCACAGTACATTGCATGTTTGACTTCATGGAGAAATGAAACCAAAAATCTTATTGTAATGGACAAATCCGCAGAAAAGTGAAAGAAAACATCTGAAGTTGTTAAACTGGAAATCATTGTCATAAGGTTTCAAGACATTATTATCATCATTATTATTATAAGTAGTAGTAGAAGTAGTAGTAGTAGTAGAATTGATATTTTTGTTGATATTTTATTATCATCTTCATTTCTATTATTTTCATAATTCCATGAAGAGAAAAATACTATCCTTGCCTCTTATAATCTGATGCTTTTTAGCGAAAATAGATTTAAAGGCAGTTACAGCTGTTTCACGCTGACCAACAATATGGCACATCTGCAATACACTCTTTGTTATCTGTATCTGTTAGGATCGCCTTATTTAAATGATTTCATTGAGTACCGACAAGATAGTTTTTCAGTAAAAAAATAACCAACAAGCCACCCATCACACACCAAACCAAGCATCAAACATAAGTTGGGCTCAAAGTAACATTCGATTTAAGTCACTATTACTTTCGAATGAAACGAAAACCAAAAGACAAAAAGACAGTCGATACCCCTTCAGTTGAATGCTTTGATAAATTACTCGCCTCATTTAAATTGTTTGCTTAAATTACAATATTGATATTAATACCTGTTTAATTGTAGGCCGAACACGATGGAGGTCCCTTCACGAATACGTATTACAGGTCTCGGTGGCCTAGTAGTATAGGCGCCCGACTCGTGACCTGAAGGTTTGAACCCAACCGTCGCCGGAATGGGTTCTTGGGCAAAACACTTGATAGCAAACCCAAGTCTATAATTATAGCTGTAAAACGGGGTTGTAGTGGACTTAAGCCACTGTCTCTACTATAACACGGACGAGAAAACATCTATATCTTGTATTTGAGACCGACTCTATAATATAAGCTGTTTATAAGCTTAAGCTTTCGTCGAAATCGAACTGAAATGTTTTAGTAAACAAATACGCATGCGACTCTAAATATGAAATCACTAACGGTAGGAAATGCTTTAATCCAATCTTATGCGTTGGGATTGTTACAAAGAGGACTCAAGTCGGAGTTTTACAAATGAACATGAGACACGTGTATCAGTAGTCATCTTCGTTAGCCAAGTGTAATGCCCTCTACGTGCTCTACAAGATGATTGACTAGCGAAAATGGTTCGTAGTTAGCTTTTGCGTATCCCTCTGTAAACAGAATCGAATCTACTCTGAAAAGTAGTAACTTTCAAAACCATGTAATGCACAATATTAAAATAGTAAGTATTGTAGATTTTGCCGTTCAGAATAGTTTCTTATAGCGCCACGCTCCGGCTGTCAAATAAAGTCATTGTATCTAAATTGATGGCTTTTGTGTCACAATTTTAAACGGATAATCTGACACCATCTAAACATTTTGAAATTTTTGATATGCTGTTTAATCATAACCCGAAATAAATGTAGTTTTTCATTAATACAAAAGTATCAAAATTTGTACAATTCCGCGAATACCGCGAATACTAGATGTCCTTTGACTCGTCAGTTTATCCGTCTGTATATTCATTTAGAAGTGACACAACTCGCTGTGCTATGTTGTCATTTTGTGAAGCATTCGTGAAGGCAAAAAAGGGTTCATGTAAAGTGTTTGAGACCCAATTTAAAGGGCGCTTCATTAGGCAAGAAAAAGCAGTATGTCCAGGTATATTGTATATCGAAATGAAGCTTTTTTTTTAGTACAAGCAGTTGAGCAACACAAGATATTATTGTTTTGGCTATACCGCTATAGCTGTGGTAGTCTTGTGTTGCTTAACTGCTTGTGCTCATGTATAGCTTCATTTTGATATATAATATACCTGGACATACTGCTTTTTCTTGGCAAATGGATTGTTTTAAAATTGGGCCTCAAACACTTTACATGAACCTTTACTGTAACCAATTCCTCTTCTTTCTTTCCTTCCTCCTCCATTCCCTCTTATTTAACTATGTCCTTCATTTTTATTTCCTTTATTAAAAGCTTCTCGTCAAATATTTCTACCAGTACGACTCTTACAATCGATTGTTCAGCGCGAAACCGCTGTAACTGCCTATAAACATATAGGCAGTTACAATTGGTTCGAACTGAGCCATCGAAATGTGGATCAGTTATAAATTTGTCTTCTATTAAAAGTGATTTTAAACCTAACCAAATTTGGTGTACGTAACATAAACGGCTGTTTTTTTTCTTCCCACTTGTTGAATAGACCATCTGCATCATCTGGGGTTAACGGAAATTTCAAACTTTCTATCAATGAAAAGAAAGAGAACGAAACTGGTCACACATCACATGGCCCGGGGTTTAAATCTACCTTTGTTTATATTCGATGTATGCCTTTTAAAGACCGGTATCCTTCACCCCATTTAAGCCATTGTTCGTCACAAACGTCGAGCCATAACAAGAGGTTCATAAGGTAGTGGATCCGAATCAGTTCCATGACGTTTTCGGAAGTTATGGATAGATCGGCGGGTTCTTATACCTTGTCCTGCGGAATAAAAAAGCTTTGCAAAACAGCATTGAAATCAAAGTGTTAATAGCATTTTTTGAAAACTACTATTTTATACTTTTCTGATTTAAAAAGAAATTTGGATTTTGTGGACAAAGATCAGACTGCACAAATGAGGCCGGTACCGAGTACGACTACCGAGAGTTGTTATTTTCTTCAAGAACTTAAGTCACCAATGTCATAAGAGAATCTGTTTTACAATCATCATTTGGCATTAAAGGGGGTTTGGCAGAGGACGACTGTCTCTTCGGTAACGCATTCCTGCGGTCGTATGTTCGAACTCTGGCACAGCCAATTTTCATCTGACATTTGACAGAAGTCAATGTGCCACGAGTCATTTGACTCCGACTGTGTGTACGATAAGGAGTACACCTAAATGGGCTGCCGGTTTGTTGTGTCCGTGGTCTAGAGGTAGAGCGTCTACCTCTTGACCCTAATGTCTAGGGTTTGATTAATCGATTGCACAAGTAATTTTTTTGCAGGAAGCAGAATCGAGATGGGCTAGGTTGAAACAACTCGTTTCCTAATCGATGTAAATAAACAGTTTTTCACCAAAAAACTAGTGACTCAGATGAAATGTTGTAGTAATACGAGTGTGAGAAACGACAGGAAACCATGTGTAGGAGCACCAGCCGACGAGATATTACTGAAAAAAAGATAAAATGCTTAAAGTAGCGTTAAGCCCAACACAAACAAACAAGCAAACAAATCAAAAAGGTTCGAAAAGTAAATTTAATGTATGTTTGTCGCCAAATCCAAAATGAAAATGCGCTGAACTAGAAATTAAAAAGTACATCGTGGGTGAAGTATATTAAGACACCTTAAATGGACCGGCTGTCGAATTAGCATACAAATCTGCCCCTTGGGCTCCAATATTGGGTTCTTTTGGGCCTTAATGGGCTCAATAAATCAACAAGTGTCCGCAATGGAATCTTCGTATCGTATATCTGTCATTACGTTTAGAAAACAACGGTTGTTTCGACCACTTGTTGAAAATTGGCGCAATTATCGAAACCGATTTTGGGTTTAAATGAAAGAGAAACTAAAAATTTATTCTTCGGGTAGACCTTTTTTTCAGTTACCCTTTGTTGTTCTTTTTTTTTCCTTCCGAAATTTTTGACTTGTCTAAATTTAATGAGTTTACAAACATAATAAAGAAATTGCTGATACTTGAAGAAGTGCTAAGAGGATAATCGTTTGTTTCAGTGTAAGATCGATTTATATTTCATTGAGTGAACAACAAACGCTATATTTTCACGAGTGGCGGAGCCACGAGTGGAAAATATAGCTTTTGTTGTTCACGAAATGAAATATTAATCGATCTTGCACGAAAAAAACCCCGATTATTCTATTTCTTTAATGCAAAAATGAGACAAAATGTGAAATTTCTAGGACAACTTATCATAAAGCGCGTTATTTTGCACGTGATTGCTATGCAACGTTCATTGTGACGTCACTTATTTCGTCCCGCATAGATGACGTCAGATAGGGTTAAATGCACAAAAGCAGGGTATAAAATTTTGATAATTTCACTGCTTTTGCGGTGAGATTATCAAGTGATAATCTACCGTTATTTCTCGATAAACCACCGAAAAGCATTAAAAAAATTCAATAATTTGTCTAGTTTCCTTTGTTTTCAGGATCTCTGTTCGTCGTCATCGTCCCCGGATCTCTATGGGAAATATCTGATCCTCGAGACGTAAAGAGACAATCGATGTGTCGAGTGTCGACCACAGTAAGACTGCACAGACTGACGAGAATCGACACTAGTCGCACCTGAGTTGTTTTCTGAATCTAGAATGAACATTTTACCTTCGTGTGAAAGAATTTTTGAAATGTGACCTTCGATTGACCTATACCTAAACTGTTGTCTTTTTCAAATATATATTTGACCCGCCAGTGACCATCTGGATAGTGCGTAAAGTGTCGACCCTGGTCAGACTGTGCGGATCTCGCAGACTGACAAGGGTCGAAATATTTTGCACTTAACTCTTTTGGTAAATCTAGAATGATCAACCTACCTTCCTGAGAAAGAATTTTTGAAATGCGACTTCTGGTTGATCTATGCTGGACCCAATCTCATTTTCAAGTATCTATTCAACAGAGTTCCGAGATTGTCCCTTCTCGCGTGACGGGTCACATATACTAGTAGATATATAATTTTCGGAGTTCCTGGATAGTCTTATTTCGCGCTGACTGGTCACATTTTGATTTTGCTGTTTGTCTGTCCATCTTCCTGTAAATTCATTCTTTGATGGTTTCTATGCTAAATATCTGAAGCTATCCGACAATATAATTTTTTTTACATTTGACACAGACGTTCAGACGGTGTCTTTATTATATGTGACGAATCTTTATTTCTATAGATTTCAAGTTCAAGATCAATTATGGTAAACATCCAACCAGTACTACAATCTCCTGGAAATATCCCTGAGTCCATCTTATCAACGTTGAAGCAGTTTCAAACACATGCTCAGGCCTACATGCTGAAGGTATAGACCTACTTGAATATTAATCAAAATGTTTCATATGCTGAAACTTAAAGGTCACAGGTCAAGGTAAATTGTAAAATCACCTCTCATCGTGGGGTGCTTTCCCTACGTAATACCCGTATAGAAACTAGTGGCGTTATTTCACGCACTTTCTCAAAGTTCAAGGTCACTCATCAAGACTGGAGGTACAAATTCAACCAGAAAATAAACTATCGGAACGAGAAATTGAGGAGTAAAAGTGTTGCAAGTCACTTTAAAAGCGCTTTTTCAGTATCAACATAGGTTGTATTCGAAAAATCGTTTTGTGAATTTGTTCCAATTTCAAGGTCACAATCTATCATATTTCAAACTTGGGTATCATTTTGTGTTACCAAGGTGAGAAATTCTAATCTGAGTGCCATAAGAAAGTGTGCACTTTCACTTTTTGATTTTTTCTTATTTTTTAACAACGTTAAAGGAACTCTTGCTTGTAAAATTGTTTGCATACTTTAGATATGACCCTTCAGAAACGAGGCATAAAATCCGATTTTGATAAGTTGCGATGGTAAGCACATGCGTTGTTCAGTTTTGCTCATCTGAAATTTCTTTTATGTAGAAAGCGACATTTGCTCATATGGCATTTCCGAGTTTGACTAGGGGCTCCCTAACAGGTCAAAACATAAGTTGGAGTTTACATTATAGACGTTGCATCAGCATCAACGTTAGAAATCTCTACGTTGATTGGCCAGTAACGCCAGATCAAACAATGCAATGGCGTTCTACATTATTCATTGATACTCAAAAGGACTTGCAAATGGATACATAAGATTTCTTTTGGCACATGAATGCTTATTTAATTTTGTGGGGAGTTTTCTTCGTGTGGGGTTTATTTTTGCCTTACCACAAAATTTGCATGTTAAACAACGTTGTTGCATGGTGTAGAATTGGCATTCACATGTGAATTTATTGCAAGGTAGAACACTAGAATTGCACTGAATGTGATTACAGAATAACTGTAGGATGTTCATGCAAATCGCTAAAAATCATAGGTCCTTTTCTTACCGAAAATCATTGAGTACCGTGTGCTTTATTTCTCAAAGTATCTCAAGATGTTCTATAGTTTCGATTTTTTCATGCAAAATTTTATGACAGTAAATAGTGTAACTTCTGAGATATTCCAATTTAAAAAGTGCACACCTTCTTTTGGAACTGGGTATATTTTTTTTTTAGGTTGACACAAATCCTACCACGTGAGTAAAGTCTCTAGTTTCCTTTCATCTTTCGTCTTTATAGAAATAAAGATTATTTTATTTCATGAAAGCAGAAGTGTGGAATTTCCATGCCCGACTTGTCCGACACGGGCTTTTCCACTTGCGGGCAAGTATATATTTCTTGGCCTCTTGTCCGTGGACAAATAACTACCAAAGCCAATCTTTGAATAGCACTCAATAGTTCTTGAATAATAGACATCCAAATCCTTGTACCAAAGGGTATTCAACCTTGTTTCAAGGAAGAAAATGCTGGGTAACAGCATTTTCTTCATTTAAAACAATGCTTTCTTGATATTCATTTTTGTCCCATTTTTGACGAATGAGTTAATTTGATCCTGAACGATTGAGAAATCGACTTTTACTTGTCCAGGAAAGAGTGGAGAAAATCTGAATTTTCACACCCCTGTTTTTTTTAAACTTAATGAAGGCATGAAATAAAATCCCACAAGGGTTTCCAAAAGAAATTTGTGTCATACTGATACAATCTTTACTTTTAGCTTGGTGATTTTAAATTATTACATAGGGAGGTAGTATTTGTTTAATTTGGAGTGTGAAACTTAAGACCTTATCCCTTTCAAGTATGAATACAGTTTGCGTATTCAAAGTGTGATAAGAATTTTTAGTTTCATACCTACATGAGATCAACAGATACTCTCTTCACCACTGAATTAGTTTCGAGAACTTCTTTATCAAAGCATACAGACTAGATAAGGGATAAAAATGGGTCCAGAGGGTAAAATAGTTTTGTTTGCCAAACATAAAGCTTTTAATAGATGAATGACATTCATTATTATATTATTCAGTACAGTAATTCTGGAAGTGATAATCGCGAAGGGAAAGTTTTCAAAATCAACCTTCATTCACTTAAAGATCGCTTAATAACGAGAACGAAAATGGTGGATTGTCATTCAGACCATCGTTATGGGTTTCATTCAAACTTCTCAAGCCCTATGATTATTCAGGAATGTTATAAATGAACAATCCGAATTCATTTCACATATGTTTTAACAATAAATAAATTCTCCACTCCTTTTATCGTCAGCCATCTAATTATGTATACATCCTAGGGAGTGCGCTCAGCCACACGACACGCCACCTGGCGTCTTCTGTTGCCCCTCAACTTGGTTGATGATTGGTCGGTTTTTAAAATCCGACCGTTACCGACAGATGCTCGGTAATTTCCGTTGGACGAATGTGTGTCGCAAAAAGGCAACAAGTCTTTTTTCAATGGGTTTTGATCCAAAACTCTCCCTTTTTGCGCCAACATTTGAACGGCTGTCGTAATTTATTAAAAGCTACAGGTTATCATTATTTGACTCGTATGGTCTTCTTCGCTTTGTCGACGACCGGGCCGGAACCGCCGTCTTAGCGCAATTGGTAGCGCATCGGACAGTCAATCTAAAGATCCCGGGTTTGATCCTCGACGGCGACACTCATCCCTCCCGACTATTTGTCTCTCACTAATGGGTTGATAATCGTAGACCTATGTGAGAGCTAGGGGCTAGGAAAGGATGTGATGAGAGAAATATATGGTGAGAGAAATACCAGGATTCCATTCTTAGGTATTCCAGCCGCCGTAATATAACTGGAAGATTGTTTAAAGCGGCGTAAAACCCCATTCAATCAAAATAAACAAATAGAAGAAGCCGGACCTAAAAACAAAACCTTTAGCTAAGTTTGAGTCACAGAATATGCGTCGACCTCCAGAGATATTATAAGCTGCCATGCGATAAACGGCTATGATGTTGTAATAGTTAAGTAATTAGTTGGTAATGGTTTGTTTGGGGTAAATTAGGCATTACAATTACATATAAATTAAACCATGATCTCCGAAAAGCCTATAGACTATTTTTCTTTATCATTACCGTTGCTTTTGAGCATTTGATAGAAGAAAGTAAATAAAAGAATTAAAAATATAAATACTATTATTGTCGAAAAAGAGAATAAAAATGATAATGGCGACCAAAACGACTTTGTAATAAATCTTTATTTTCTGCTTAATCTGGTGATTTTAAATAAAGGATAACATGTTAGTGTTTTAAAACATCAATGTTATCTGGTCGAAGTTGTCTCGTCATTATAATTTATTGCAGCCGAGACTTAATTATAATAAACCCTTAAAAATCAAAGAAATTCGGATGAAAGTGTATGTGAATTGTGTTTTTTTTAAAAAAAATAGACTATCCTATTATGTTATCAGACAGGTGATATCAGGCCAAAAGGGCTTCATTGCATGATAAAACACATTATCAATGTAGATTTTTACGTACATGTACAATTTTCAAAAGTATTCATTCCTATTTTATCGCTAATAATGTCACACAAAATTGTAAAAATAATCAGCATACGCAATAGAAAAAATGACCATTTGAAAATTGACTTACTTGGCATTTCGAAAAAAAAAAAGACAAAGAAAAAAACCGAGAGAAAAAAATCTGTCGATTTCGTTGGTCCCGCGATGTGTGGGCCAATGAAAGAACCAAGATCGATAGTCGCTCCTGGGTATCGAACTCAGAAAAAATTATTGGAGAGTTCTTTTATTATCTTTTAGCTTTTCCCTCGAACCAAAGCAAAATGAGTTTTATAGAATTGTAGTCAAAACGTTCGTATTTGTTAACCCTTTTCCTTTAACTTTCGCAATAAAGTACTCAGGTACTTACAAATTCAATTTGAATTTCATTTGTTGTAAGTTTTATTCCCTTTTATCTCTTAAAGATTTAGATTCTTTATGAACAGTACTTTCATATTTAGACTCTTTATTCACAATACTTTCCCAAATGCTGCCTTTGGATAAAGGATCAACACACATGTTGGAATAGTTTGGTTTGTAAATAAGTTTAAAAGTCTGCATATGTATTCCAAACAGATATATACGTTCACACGGTAAAAAAAGTCCGTCCTGATTAGACACCTATGTAAACCCTTGATCTGAGAAACATGGCAAATCTAACGAACGTTTAAGGTATTGGACCCATAATAATTTCGCAACGTTTCGAAAGTCATGAATTTAACAGTGTCAACCGAGGTTTCCAAATGATTTCACAAGGAAAGAATATTTGTTGATCATCTGAAGAGATGCTAATGACCTTATCTATCTACAGAGTGCATTATATAGTGAAGACTCTGGCCAGACTGTGCGGATGCACAGGTTTGACTTTTCCTTGTGCAAATGTGAAATTGTTGGAAATGTCATACACTGGCTTAATTAGAAAAGAAATCACTGTGTGTGACAGAAAACAGTTTATGAAAATGAGAAAATAACTTCTTACAATAATTGTTCCACAAAATATATTCAAAAGTAAACTCACAGGAACGTAAACTTAGTAAACCGTAAAGGAAATGATCAAATAATTTCAAATTACAAATTCTAAACCTACGTACTTATCTTAAATAAGTATTGTTGGAAAGTGAACAAAACTTAGGAATCACAGTTCAAGTCAATACACACTCACTTAAGAAATAATATAACCAAGAAAAAGGGAGATGAAGGGACGCATCGGGTTCGAAAAGGTCGCAGTTAGGATGATACAGTTATGATAAGTTAATGTTCTAATCTAACCGAAATCTGACTTTAATTTAAGTGGATTCACCCCGTAACTGGCACTTCTCGTCAAAAACGAGATTTTCTCAGACTCTCGTCTGCAGGGCACGTGCGAAGACTTAACGCGAGAGTTTGATTGACATGAAATGGCAGTGAGAAAAATAAATTATGAACATTTTTCAACTTCATTTATCAAACTTATGCGGTTATGAAAATTTTCGTAAATTCTTAATAGTCATGAATCTAAAAAGGCTACTGTAACATTGTGACTTAAAACTTTTGTCTTATTCATGTTGTATATCGAATCAATGCATTGCTACAGGCTTTTTGGGAATGAACCTTGTGTCGAGATGTTTTAAATCTTGCGCTGATGACGCATGATGATACCACTTGAATCAAGGCGCAAAATGCGTTTCATAATATTCATATTTTCTTATAATTGATAAATAATGATCAAATGCTTTTTTTTATTTAGTAACCGCAAAAATAATTCAAAAGTCAGCAATGACAAACCTAATGCCAATAATCAACAATTCTCAAACAATTATTTTCGACCACAAGTCACGTGCTGCGAAACTGTCGGCTGCAACAAGTGTTAAAATATTTGATTTTTAAAGCCACAAGAAAAAAGGGAATTGGCGCTGATTTTGACGTGTTCAGTACCAATAGATGTGGACGTTTAAGTCAATGATGAAAGGTCAATTTTGTCTATATCTGTATAGACAAAATTGACCTTTCATGATTTACTTAAACTTCTTCATCTATAATTCAAACTATTAAAATGAAATGGGCACTCGACACGATTTATAAATGGTCATTTGGTAGTTTTATAATGACAATTACACATATTAAGTACTAGTCTTGCGTCTTGAATGGATGTTAGTACAGTAAAATGTGTATTAAGCGACCACTTATTGGACTACCAAAAAGCGGTCGTTTAGGAGAATGGTCGCTTAGTATACGTTAAGTTTACAAATAAAAATTAGTATTTTGATTAAATTTGTTTCCTATTGCGAAATTCTTCAATAATACTATGTTGTTAAAATTCAAAAGAATCGTCTCGATGAGACGATTCTAATGATTTTTAACCACATAGAATTCATTTACATTTTTTTATACCTATAAGATTTATTTTTTAAACTTTTTGATTTAAAGAAGGATTTTTAAAAAATGGTCGCTAAATAAAAATGGTCGCTTAATAGACGTGGTCGCATGAGCAAAATTGACTGTATAAGTATTCCAAGAAGACCTGTTTATCAGCATCTAAACTGTGATAAAAGCTGTCATTTGTGAGTTTGGATCAAGGTAAAAATTTTATTGTTGTCGAGCAGTTCAGTTGGCATAATGGTTCCTGGTTCTAGGATAACCAAAGAAATATACATATCTCCCCTTATTACGATTTGCCTTAAGATGACAAGCAAATATATTCCGTGGATTCCTTCTCAGACATTTTGAACATAACCTCGAGCAGTCCATCTTGCATTTAGTAGAGTCCACCTTTCACTGGACAACCCTTCTAGTAAGCAACAGTTATCAGTTATTTCGTGTACCATTAGATTCACAGATGTATTATATGTGGTGATTAAATAGGCATCTTAATTTAATCGAAACGACTAATTTGTCCAAAGGCAAAAAACCGAAACTAGCTACTATTCTCTTTTGTCAGCCCACTGAGTGGTCGCTTAATTCATGTGCTTCTCTCTAAATAATGAATCATTTGTTCTCTGAAAACAACTGTCCGACTACAAGAATCGAGATTAAACTAACACATGAATACCTTCTTGTAAGCTGTGCCCTTTTCTTGTGAAGCTAATTTGTATTTTATTTGAGTGGGGTAAAATCGTGGGAACCCCTCACAAACCATGTGCTCACACACGGCCGTAAAGCTCGACGAAGCGTGAGACTTGAATTTATTATTGACTATTTTATCTCTAACCGCCTCAATTTTATATAAGCCGTGCGTGAGAGAGGCTGAACGTGTGAAATACGCTAAGTTTAATCTAAACCAGTCGAACGCTCTGTTACGTTTGTGAGAAAAATAGTTTTTGAGAAAAAAAAAAAATGTTGTTATGAAAACTTATGAGAAAAAATGATTATGTGAATATCGTCGTGAATGTGACCTTACAGATGTGATAGAAATATTTAAACTGACTATCTTTTTCAAGTGTCGCTCTAATATTTGTTTTGTTAATTATTATGAAAAGATGGATTCCACAAAAAACGAGAACTTTGTTACTGAAATAAAAATAATGACACAGAATTGAAATATTAATTGTTTCAAATCTCCATGTCTGGAGTTATTGTGATGGATACTTAATACTTATGATTCGACTTGCATACGGTTCGAAATAACGATGTATCGAGATACAGGTGGTGATAGCGGGTCGTGTACCGGGGATAGTTCTCCAGAGAGGATGAAATCCAGTGAACATAGTAGAAAGGTATAGTTGATTTGATGATTATGAAAATTTTATAACAAAGTTGAAATAGGTTAAGTATCGCTGTCATAGTAAAAAAAAAACACCAAACTTTGTATTATTATCATCATTTACATATATTATTATACAGTCAAACCTGACTTAGCGGCC
Organism: Fragum whitleyi; assembly: GCA_948146395.1. Lineage (NCBI taxonomy): Eukaryota > Metazoa > Mollusca > Bivalvia > Cardiida > Cardiidae > Fragum > Fragum whitleyi. Next base: position 36,458,343 of record OX411554.1, on the reverse strand, counting down.
ACCTGTATTCAACAAGCAACCTGTCTTAAGCAAGCGGCCACCGAGTTCCCAAATAAACCATATGCACTGAAATTGAACTGTATTAAGCAAGCACCTGTCCGAAGCAAGCGCTTTTTGAATGCCCCTTAGGTCCTTGCTTAAGACAGGTTTGACTGTACTTATAAAAGCAATTGTGTTCCCTTATGTTGACGAACTTTTCATTCACTTCATTAATTCTAAGATAAAATTATTACGCAAAAGCTTTTAGATTGATAAAAAAATTAGTAAAGGTTTTTGAAATTATCAGTAAAAGGTTACGACTCGAGACCCGAATGTTGATAGCTTGAGCCCCATCAACAGAATGTACGACAGATTAATTGGGTAGCAGGAACTACTCTACTCCCCGGGCTAGTCTCAATTTTGGGCGTTAAATATATTTGATGCGACCGTCCCGAGAAAAGAGATCTGTACTACTCTCCAGATGTGATAACAAGGTTATATGATTTTTGAGAGCGACTTCAGATAAGCTTTAGCATTGGACGAAAATAAAGATTAGTTTGAATATATTACTCACCCGAGCATAATTAGGGTTATTTGTATTTATGCTTAAGTAATATCATTCAAATAACGATATAGACCTGCAATTTCAAGTGAGTGATCAAAGATCAATTTTACATTGAAAATGATAGGAGATAACGGTTTCTCGAACCTCACTCTTTCTTGTGGAACTAAACATACTTACTAGTTCAACAAACGAAATATATGACACTTTTAATTTACACATTTCTTTGTCAATTTCAGCGTAACAAACCATTGATGGAAAAACGAAGACGAGCTCGCATCAATGACGCACTTGTACAATTGAAGGCTTTAGTCCTAGAGTCCATGCAACAGGATGTAAGTGGTTTTATTTTAGTTAGTCACCACGATATTATTGAATGCTATATTGCATTGAAATAACCCTTCGTAGACACACTCAGTGTGGAATTCCCTCGTCCTTTTTATCTGATACAGAGTTTTTAACGTTTAATTTTTTTTTTTTTTTTTTTTTTTAGACTCCATTTTGAATATGTAGTTATGGATGTAACTTAATTGTATAAAATCTAGCTGTTTTTCTGAAGAAGGCAGAAGCCGAAAATTAAAATATAATGAGTTATATTGAATATTTGTTTAATACCATAATTCCCTAAATACGGAATAAAAAGTTACATGGTAACATTGGTGGTTTGGATAAATCTAATATTTTATGCTTATGAGAGAAAACTTACTATCACATGGCCATTTTAAATTTGATTCCTGGCCGGGGAAAGTCGTTGAAATTTGTCGTTTATTTGAGTAATTTTTCTAGAAATTCTTAATCTGAAATTTTGAAATTCCTCTCAAAAGTGCGATTTTTTTTTTACTTTGGAAAAGGAGGGTATTTGCTTTCAACCGTATGTAGAAGACGCCATAAAAGAAAATTTTATTCTACTATTTTTCTAGAATAAACAAATTGAACCAACATGCATGTAGCAAGAGTTGTTCTTTTATTTATTAAAACTTTATATTTGAAAATACGGCAAATGCAAGGAAGCTGTTTAAAATTCGTTTCAGTGTGGACCAGAATGCCTTTCATTTAACATTATCATCTTGCAATGATATCATACATTTAGATGTATTGGTCATAATCCCTTATGATAATTCTGAATAGAGGCATTTTCTTTATCTAACTACTAAAAGTTTTGAGTCCTGTGGTTTTCAACAATATTTCACCTATATTTACTATTAGCGATTTATTTACTTACTATACGTCATTTGCCATTTCAAATACATGTACATTTTTCTTATTTTTAATTCTTCCAGACCACACAGTATTCAAAACTCGAGAAAGCCGATATTTTAGAGATGACAGTCTCCCATGTGGCGAGGTTACAAAAGATGCAGAGACTAGACGGCTCGGGTCAGGCAATCAGCCCCATCTCTAAATATCGTGTTGGCTTTAACGAATGTGCTAATGAGGTGATTCGATACCTGGGCGAATATCGAGACGGCACTTGTTCTGAACTGAGGACACGATTGTTGAATCATCTGGCCGGTTGTATCGAAACATCAAACTTTGTGCGGCGCGGGACACTCGGTCGGTGCGGTAGAGACGGACCCAACAACATACACGGATGCGTCAACTCACGAAGTGTAACCCAATTAAAGGATATTACGTTACACCAACAGACACAAGATACGCATATTAACGTTAATGATTCGTTTAAAATGCAAAGAGATCCCACTAAAAGGCAATTAAGTTTTCACGGGAACCAATTTAACCCCGAGACCTCTGCAGAAACAATGAACAGCAGAATAAGGGTGCCGGAAAGCAGTCAGCCGGAAGAGCACCAATATACGCCATTAATGAACCGGAACCAGTGTGTTGAAAGACAAAAGAGATGTCAAATGTCAGCCATCTTTGACGACCGTGAACTTTGCAACCGAAGTCCAACAGAAACAAACATTGAAAACATTATCACTGGCAAGAGGTTCCGCGAAAACGATCACGGCGTGTCGCAAAATAGACAACGGGAACTGGAAGTGGGAAGAGGTTCCCTGCTTAACAGAAATGTCAATCAAATGTCGACCAGGGACACATACGTTAACGGTCCATTACCGTTGTTTACGAGAATTTGCAAAAATAACAATAAGCGGAACGCTGGACAAATCAACTGTGATATCAATACGTCTAATAGCTTTAACAGGCGAAATCACTACCATGCATTTTCGTCGTTTATTGTAGAAAATGGCGAAGAAAAACAAATAATGAATCAACAAATGGACATCAAGTTTAGACACCATGATAGTTCGGCGGCGTCAGGTGCAAATGCTACTTCTCCAAACCCCTCGGTGTTTGGTGTGGATAATGTTTGGCGCCCTTGGTAGAAGAAATAGACAATAACATTGAAATAAAAATGGTTTGGATAAACTTAACTATACTCCGCACAAGTGCATTTCACTTCGGGGTTTTATCTCAAAACTAGTACTGGTATACAAGTATCTTGTGTAAAACCAGCCTTGCGTTCAGGATGTCCAAACATTGCAAATAGTTTGCCAATTATACCCCGCTTTGCACGCAATGCACGTGCAAAGCGGGGTATAATTAGAAAACTGTTTACACCGTTTTGTGAATCTGTACGCAGGGCAGGATAAAATTGATGAAAACTCAAACTCTTAAGCCTAACATTTACTGGATTTGCCATCAAGTTACCCATACATGACTTCATGAATAAATTACGGAACCCTTCTGTTCATTAAGGATTATGAAATGTAAATAGATTGTAACATGTGATAAGAAAATTTAAGTTATAAGTTTATGGCTGCGTCTTTATATCATACTTTATCATTTTGATTGCATGATTTCGTTAATCATTCTCTCTTTTGTCTGCCTGATGACGTTTCCCTCTTTATTTCTCTTTCTCCCTCTATCTCTCTATTCTCTTCCTCTTCATCTCTGTCTCTGTTTTCTCCCCCCCCCCCCCCCTCTCTCTCCTTTTCTTCCACAAAACTCCCTATCCCTACTTATGTTTTTTCTGTTCTCACTTTACAATTTTGTATATTATTTGTGCCAATTTCTAAACCAAATGCAAATTGATTAGGGCAGTAGTAATTTCGGATTCGAGCGCCGTTTGTTATACTTTATTACAGGAACACTATTATAAGGCGACCATTTGCTGAGGCTTTTTGTCGGACTGTTCTCAAGTATACTAACTATTTAATGTAAAATATCTATAGGATTCAAAGACACACAAAGATGCAGATATTTACTCAAGGGATTAAAAGAAATTAAATGGTTTATTACAAACTATTGTAAGTGCCTATATTTTTTTATAGGCTCTTACAATAGTTTTGCGCTACCCCCTCGAATTTTTCTCGTCTTAAAATATCGTCAGTGGGCTAACAAGATTTTGTAGCTACAGATGAAGTTACGATATTTTTGTGGCATACTTGCGAAAGGATACATTTATTTGAAGTTGTTTTATCCAATAATCGTTTTATAAGTTTATTACCAATATTCCAGGGGGGGAGGGGGTACCGCCACTCCTCTCGCCCAATCAAGAAACGTTGTCGCTCAATTATGATAATCGCCCATCAAGGGTGCTCGCTCATTCAAAATAAACGCACTTGAACGCATGGTGGTCGCTCATGAAAGTCGGTCGCTCAAGTTAGATCCGAATTGTTTTATAATCTAGTTGTTGTTTTATGTGTTGTTATCAAATAAAGATTAAAAATACAAATTCTTAGTTGGTGTTTATTGATAAACTTATTAGACATTTAAAGGTAGATCTTACGCGGTGAGCCGTAAAATCTACTTTTTACCGTTAGATTCCCGTGTCATTTCTATCGATTTAGATAAAACAGGTTTATGCAACACTTTAAAAAAGGTTACATTTTTCTTTTCAAATTAAAGTTTTTGATTGTCTTATATCGTAAGGTTTACTAATGCATGTACTTTCATAATTAAAGCCAATGGATTAGGTTCAAATCCTATCATATGCTTTTAATAAATAACCGATATACCTTTGGTAATGGACCCGGCGCCTACGTCAGAGCTCAGTTTTGAAAACACACCTATAGTATGCATTGCGAAAACTATATATTACATATACAATGCTACATGATGGTATGGATATATAGCAAATCCCACGCGTAAGAGACTATGAATATCAGGCAATAAAGCCTGTATTGCCCCGATATTACCTGTCTGATAAGATAACAGGATATCAGTTAGTCTATTTCCAGAAACAATTCGCATACACTGTCAACTGAATTTCTTTGATTTTCAGGGTTTATTATAATTAAACACTTAAAATGATTGCATGATAAATAGAATAATATGTAAGTGTCTTAAGATATCATTGTTATCTGGTCTCGGCTGCGAGAAATTATCAAGACTCGGCAAAGCCTCGTCATGATAAATTCTTCCAACCTCGACTAGATAACATTGGTATTTTAAGACACTTATATGTTCTTTATATGCTCTTTATCTGGGTAGTAAGTGAAGTGTGGAGCCTCGTTAAACAGTGCGAAATGCGCGGACTGACTACTGTCTAAACCTTTCACACTTGGCTGTTTTTCTGAATTTAGAAGGCTCAATCTACCTACCCGTTGGAGAATTTTTGAAATGCGACCTGTTGACCTATACTGGAAACAGATCTCTTTTTCAAAACATATATTTTTACAGGGCACTGGTCTGAGAAATACCAGGAAACCATGGTTAGGTCCTCGATATGACTGAAACTTTGTTTAAAGCGACGACTGAAACACACAACAGACAAAAAAGCAGTATCGTTCATAGACGAGATTATAATGTAAATCCGTAGAAAATGGATAATCGTTTAGCATTCGGCTAGGAAATTTTCCAGTATACATTTATATACCAGCTTCCAATATCAAGGTTTACGGATACATAATTTGGAATTGTTCTATGATACACCATCTACGTGTTACACACAAACGCCACAATCCGATGTGGTCTAGTGGTTAGGATTCCTGGTTTTCACCCAGGCGGCCCGGGTTCGATTCCCGGCATCGGAACGATTTTTTTTTAACAATAGAATATGCATGTACAGCGTAGCATCTTGTGGAACCAAGGTTATCGAAAATAAGCTATCGATTCGGTACCCATTGGCTCGTGAAGATGACAACGTGGTAACATTACCAAAATACTATTTAACGAAAAATATCAATAAACCATCGTAGAATATTTAAGAAATATCCGTCTTTAATGCTTTTCGCGGGATTATTGAGAAATAACGGTAGATTTTCATTTGATAAACTCACTGTATTTACAAGTGAAATCATCACCCCACTTTCGTTTATTTCAATCTATCTGAAGTGATCTGAATAAAAAGCGTCATCGTCAATGTTGCATTGCAATCACGTGCAAAAGGGCGCGCTTTAAGAAAAAAATTCATTGTATTCCAAGATTACGTGCGATCTTTGCATTGAAGTAGTAGAATATTCGTTTGCTGTTCGAGTAAGATCGATTCATTTTTCATTTCGTGAGCATTAAAAGCTTTATTTTTACTCCTGGCATCGCAACTCTTGAAATACAGCTTTTGCTGTATAATCAATGAAATATAAATAGATCTTCCACTGAAACAAACGATTATCTTCTCTATATATTCGCATAGAATGATTAATTTCATGTTTTTCTTTAAATATATTTACCGAACACATCGCCTCTATCTTTATCAATTGTGACCAATTAAATCTTTAATTTAGACTGCAATTTCATTCGTTTTCGTTCGTGAACATGGATGACTTGTACGTCGAAACTATAACTGATACAAACTTTCGCTACGACGATCAGTCCTGCGTTCAGGATGACAAAACGGTGCAAACAGTTTTCCATTTATATCCCACTTTGCACGCAAGTACGCGTGCAAAGCGGGGTATAATTGGAAAACTAGTTGCACCGGTTTGTCATCGATAAAGCAGGGAACATCGTCCACCAATGATTTACATCTTCTTCGGGTACCACAACTTTATATTTTATCAACAAGTGATTGGCGTAGTGAGTTGTACCCTAAATGCTTAAGTTTTCATTTCTGATGTGCTGTGTCGTGACTGAGGTTGATGGGCGAAGCCAGCGGTCCCTTGATTCAGCACTAGTTTTCGTTTTCTTTAATTAAGCGATTAAACTGCTTAGCTGTTAAGGTTTATAAGTCAGTTCATTTTAAAGCTGCTCTTTCACAGAACGGGAAAATGCGAAATTTAAAACTTTTTTGTAAATTTTTTGGAAGTTATGACTTCGTCGCTTAAATGACTTAAAAATTATAAGTTTTAATCTAGCAATGTATGAGAGTAAAGACAGATATTCCTGATATTCCCAACCATCTTCGATAAAGTCTTGCATTAGTTAAATCAATAACATTCAAGAATATCATTCTTAGTTGGATGAGTTGCATATGGTTCGAACCTGCGTCTTTCAGGTTATTTTACGAGCTGTTAAGATCAGCTGAACCACTATGAAACGACAACTAAAGGGAAGTAAGTTTAATTTGAAGAAATTGGTTTCAGTTATAAGGTTACAAGATTTATTTCCCTTATGAGCTTCAAATTTCGACAGAATAACTTGAATAATTATTATAAATTAGCCCGGTTTTCAACATGTAAATACCTCGTTTAAGTTGCAAATCTATGAAAATGATTGAAATAAAATATCGGAAAATATAAGCCCTGCATTCATTTAGACAAAACGATGCAATCTTTTTGCGAATTACACCCTACTTTACACGTACACTTGCGTGCAAAGGGGTGTATAATTGGCAAACAGTTAGCGCCGTTTTGTCATACTAAACGCAGGGTTGGGTTCAACGGCCATCTCATTTAAAATGTGATTGGTCATCCGATTTTTTATTGACAGTAGCGATCTGTTAAGGGTTATCTGACAGTACAAATACTACAGAGAAATGCATTCTTTTATTCCCCGTTCTCCATGCAATTTATCACGTTTTACTCAATTTTCAACAAAATTCTCTGTACGGAGAGTAAAACATTTTCTGTATGACACATGTGGCAAATAATTCCGGTTATGTTTTTCCATTATATTTTTGGTCTACATATATACATAGGGAGCCGGCACATGATGATTTAACAAAAAAAAAAAAAAAAATTCTTGAAAAACAATAGGAAAGCTACGGGTGCCTACGCTCGGCTGTTGAGTGCAGGATGGTGGAAAAAATCTTAGTCGAAGAGGGGGCATAATTTGCACAAAATACATCTAGAGTTATTCCCCTTGATAGTATAGGTTGCTCTTTTGATGGTAAACATGTGTGCCTATTTCAAGTGAATGCCTTCAGTAGATATTGAGATATCACAAAATGTCACGGATTTAGCACGACGACGACGACAACGACGACACCCAGGCTATAGCAATACCTCGGGTTTTCTCTGAAAACAGCCGAGCTAAAAATGTATTAATATAGACAAAGGATTGGACTCCACCAAGGCCCTTTCAACCCCCTTCTTCATCCCAGACTCGATTTCTAGCCTACTTTAAAAGAAAGTTATTTTGTACCTTGTAGATATGATTTTGACCACAAAGTTGTCAGGATTTTGTGTATCAAACCTCAACCGATAAACATTATGCCAAAATCGGGTAGTCGGAATAAGGTTCCTAACACTCATGTCATCTCGAAAGTGCAATACAGGGATATGCCATGAGTATGTCAGTCTCTAGATTGATCATTTATGATTTTTTTTTTATAAAATTTAATATCAAAATTCCTATCAAAAACAGCCATTATACGGCTGCGGCATCGAATATATGATATAAGGTTGAATTCTGTCACATAGAAACCAATGGCAAGACTGAATGAAACTCGAAATTGCAGCAAATATTCAACGTTGCAGAAGTATTGTATTCGTTTTAATCAAGATTTCCGATGGCATGTTTTAAAGAAAATAATATTTGTTCGATATTGAGTGTTAATATACACAAACTTAGTCAATGAATTGCATTTTGGGGTGACAGGGGTGTGATGAACCTGTGTCCGACCAACCAATTTTGAAAACAGTTATATTTTGACGTTAAATACGCCAGAACATATCTATTTCGTGATTAAATGCCCGTATACATCTTATAGGATAATGTATTAGCTCGATCTAGAGCATTTAACTCTAGGTTTTACAGTAAAAATGTGCGAGAAATCAACGTTTGAATGAAGCCAGGGTATGAGGGTGCTTTAGAGGAGTCAAATCCCTTGTCTATATGTATACATAACTTTTTCTTAAATAAATTTTCATGGTTGAATTATTATTCCGAGTCCACATTAGATTGAATTCTGGTTTCAGAGAAAAACATTTTCGTATTTTCATCCTACGTGCTGAGGTAAGCTAAAAAGTAATGCATCCAGCTAGTGCCTAAATATGACCCGAAGGTCTTGATATGAACAAGCTTGGTTGAGGTCCATAAGATGATGCTACATACCAAATCGATGGCTCAGCGCGAAACGGTGGTAACTCCCTATATGTTTATAGGGAGTTACAACTGTTTCACGCTGTGCCATCGAAATATGAAAGTTGTCTGCCTTGTTGTTTCAGAGAAGATTATTAAAGATTTTCACTCTTGGATTCTATGTAAAAAAGGGTTGCGCCCGGTGGAGCCAAAATATTACCCAAAGGCCTTGATATGAACAAACTTGGTATAGGTCCACTAGACAATGCAACATACCAGATATGAAAAGCTGTCTGCCTTCTGGATTCAGAGAAGATTTTTGATAATTTCTTATTTTCACCCTATTTGTTTAGGGTTTAGTGAAGGTTTAGGGTGGATTTCATTTATTTGAACAACTTTGGTAGAGCTTGACCCAAGGCACATCCCTGCCAAGTTCAATCAAGATTGCCCACCGGTTTAGGAGGAGAAGATGTTTAGAGAAATTGTGGACGACGGACGAGGCACGACTGATGACGGACATTGTAGGATCACAATAGTTCACCTTGTACATTTCGTGCTAAACCTAGTTTCATTCGTGCACAGTCTCACCAACATGCGATTTTCATGTTGCACAAACAGGACCATCATTGTAAATCAGATGGAAACATTGATACAACAATAATTCTTTGCTTTTCATGGTAGTTTTAACAAAAGTCGAAAAATGTGTATGGCACATTTTCAAACTTGTTCAGTTTCTAAAGTAATTTCTTTCTTTTCAACGGTGATTTATATATATTGTATAAATCAGCCTGGAAACGAAAGAAATGTTTTATGAAACTGAACAACTTTAAAAATAAAGCATATATATTTCATGATTTCTTTAAAGCTAGTCATGTGTTCACAATAACTATACACTCTAGCAAGGTTTGAGTCGGACATCAACAAAATAGGATCCAAAGGACTCAATCATTGGTATCCTAGGGGTCCTTTCTTAAATTTTGTGAGTCCTTGCTTTAGGTATAGACTATTTCTTTTAGGCTATAATCTTGTATTTTGTAGATATCGAGCTATTCCCTGCTTAAATGCAAAGAAATTGATAGAAGTATATTAATATTTGAGGCTCAAATTCAGAAAAGAATTGAAGACCGTTTAAAGCAGTCTTCAATTCCTTTCTGAAGTTGAGCCCCAAAGAGTCTATGGGACTCACATCACACAGTTTTGAGGGTCCTGGCTACTTTTTTGTGTCTTAGATGCGCAAAACCTTGGTCCCTTAAAACCCTGCTCTAGGACACATTCGTCCAGAAACACTTAGCCTTCAAATACAGAGTGAATTCCGAGACAATATATCATAGCAAATAGGAAGCTCCTGGATATCTGATGATACCATAGGTATAGATTCCATGTGATGTAGCATCAGACGTCTCAAAGACAGAAAATCTCAAACAGTATCTTAAACACTTTAATGGAGCAAAAATCAAATAGGGGCTAAATATTCATGCCTTTTCCCATTTAAATTTTTCTTAAAGCAAAACAACCACAACAAGTAAACTCAAATATTTATTGCATAATAGATGAGCAAAAACAGTACAGTGAACTGATCAATGTGGTTAATTGTTACACAATCAAACTTTATAAATCCCGTAGAATTATAGGACTTCAAATTAACAAGAGAAAATATCCCGGAACAAGATTGCTAATTGTGACAAGATAGGCCTGTCACAAAAAACATGCAGAAAGGAACATCCCTATTAAGCGTCATCAAGAATGGTCTATCACAATAGCTTACCTTGAGCACTTTTAACTCAGGAGAGCTAACAATATGTCCCAAATCTATGGGGGATTAAAATGACAAGTACATGGGGTGTTCCAGAAGTTTGTTGACTCACGGCATATCTAAAAGACTGCTTATAGTAAGAAAATAACATTCGTTATCATTTTATTTTGTTTTCTTTCCTTTGCTCACACGCCAAATTTTATGGGAATATGCCAAACATCGGTCATTGTATGCCCGCCAAATCACATGCCCGGGCCAAGCAGAGCACATTGCAAGATTATAACAAATGCTGTTGACATCAAGGTACTCAAGACACAAAATGTACTTAGAATTTATTCAATAAAAACATATGAAAATCAGTTAAAAATTAATAGGATGAAAATATTATGCATTAATTCCTAAATGCCTAATATTCATCATAAAGAAATTCCCATTATTTCCATTGAACAGTCTTTGAGATATAAAGAAAGTCCACAGACTTCTGGAACACTCCTCGAATGAAAGAATATATCTTTGGCAATTTGTTCAAAAATAACAAATCTACGTTTGAGGGTAATAACAAACACTTGTAAAAGCAAATCACAGAGGTATATACAGTAAACACCAGATATAATGACTTTCCCTGTATTCAGAACGACAAATTGGTGCAAACTGTTTGCAAATTATACCCTGCTTTGCATGTGTACTTGCATGCAAAGCAGGGCTTAATTTGCAGACAGTTTGCACCATATTGTCATCACGAACACAAGGCTGGATTCAACACTTAACCCTTCTCCTGCTGTTCAAGACCTTTTTCTGCTTCACACAAAGCATAGGCAGACAATATAGACAATAATCAACCTGCCCAGATGTGCAGTCTGATCTTAGCCTAAAATGCCTGCTTTCTATGTCATTGTTGTGGATAAAACTAGAGCTAGACAAGTTGAAATGTCCTGAAAATTAGCAATGAGCTTTATAAAAATTAAATTCAACCAGGTTAGGGTTAACCCTTGTCATGCTGAATAAATTTTGGCTAAAAATTTCATCAAAGTCAAAGGGCAAAAACCACTGAAAGTACCAATTCTAGGTCAATTTTTATTTGAAAAACTAAATCTATTGAAAATTCTGGTTTGAAAGTGAGAAACAGGTGGTGTAGACTAACATCAGACTGCACATGTGTGCAGGTTGGTGTTTGTCGATAGCTCCTGTCAAAGCAGGAATATTCCAGGTTCAGCATGACAAGGGTTAATACTTATTACCACCTATTGATCAAACCAAAGTATTGCATTATAACAGCTAGAAATTTACATCTGTCATACAGGAAAAAAATTGAGTTCTTGAAGGAAAATAGTGAGGGTAAAGAAGAAACTGCCTGTCATTAGCCATTTAGAAATTGCATGTTACAATAAACTAAGAAGTAGTTTTTTTTCTTCTCTTGCCAGGTTTTTCTTTTAGTTATGAAAGTTTGACTATGGGAAAGGAGTAATTATTTTTTTTCAAAATTGCACGGTAAGGGAACATAAAATACTTATAAACATGGTTTTAGTCTGACATCAATAAAGCAGGGTTCTAAGGATTCAATAATTGGAAACTTTGTAATCCTTTCTTGTATTTTGGGAGACCCAGTTTCAGATGTAGATCTCTTTAAAGCAATAATCTTATTATGTGGATATAAAGCAATCCATGTTAAAAGGTCAAGAAAGTGGTTGGATATATAATAATCTTTTGGGATCAACTTAAGAAACTATGTTCAATTCTTTTATGCAGCTGATCTCAAGGGGGTCTTTGGGACTTACATCAGAAAGATTTTGAGATCCTTGCTACTAATTTGTGCATCTCAGATTCGCAAAACCTGCATCACTTAAATCCTGAAGTTCTATCAAAAAGTTTCTGAGGGAACCTTGACACAATTATATTATATTCAACCTTTCATATCTCATACTCAATAATGTTAATGGAATACTCCTGCTGAAGGCAAGGATTTGGCAGACTGTAGAGACTAAGATCAGCCTCCACAGATGTGCAGTCTGATCTTAGCCTACATTGTCTGATTTCTACTGCATTATTGTGGAGAAAAAATATCATTTTCTTCAAAAGTGGAAAACTATTTGAAAAAAAACAAACAATAGATTTAGCAAGATAAGGGCGAAGCAATATTGATATAACCCGAGTTTACTGTACTATACTTGTAATATGCACTTACAAAAATCTTTCCAAAAATCATGAATACTATATGATATATGACATCACAATTCACCCTTATATCCATATATAAAAGGAAGTCCAGTTCCAACACGTCTCTGATAGTCCACATATTCTTCACCGAAAAAACTGAGCAAATAAATCTCCTCCTCGTATATCCTCTCACGGAAAAAACGCCATGATACTGCGGTATAACCAGCTAAACATACAGGATTGCATAGAATAACCTGAAAAAGAGTCAAACCTGAGTGTTTTTTCATGAAGAATCTAATTATGATTATTTAGATGAGGAAGTTTTTAGTTAACATATTTAAATTGGTAAACAATAATTTTTAACTATCTAAATGAAAAAACAACCTTGCTCAGCATTAAATTTAAGTGAGTAGCCTTGGTATATAATTATGTGTAAGTATTCACATTTTGTATAACCACTGCTGTCAGTTAGAATATGAATTTAAAAATCCCCCAATTTGGCCAACATTTACTTTCAAGGGAGATAACCACTGTGTCTTAGCAATGATTGATACACAATCCTTCCCTCCCTTTCATTATTGGGCATCCAAAGCTCAGCAAAGCATGTGTATGCTCTGTCCAAAATTAATTTGTATTTTTTTTCAGAAGTACAGATTACGAGGGGGAAATAATAAATGCCAGTCTACAATATTTATTTCTCATTGATACCCTATGTTGTTGGTACTCATTTGAACCATCTCAATGAGATGAACCAATAAGTTCCGGTAACCACAATAAAGGATTTTTGCATGTATAATTGAAATCAATTTCAATTTGAAATCCAAAATACCACCCCTATCTGAAGAACTGTTTTAGTTCTTTTAAATGCACATATGAATTATCTAGGACACATTTTAGTGTTATTTTACTACAAAGATTTCATTCTTTGTATGAGTATAGCTGACAACATTCAGCCCTTTCATCTAACAAATTTACATCCTGGCCATTTATTACTGTAAACGGGGTAATTTTGGCAGTGGTTTTATTTTAGCTATATTGGCGGTCAAGCTAAAATGCGCCAAAATTAATCCACCACGAATAATTGTCATTATAAAATGAGAAATTTCTTTATCACGATGGATATGAAATCTTTACATTCTAGTCAATGTTATTTAAATTTATATCAAAGATATGCAGACCATACTTTTTTCAAATTGGAATAAGAAAATCTGCTGACAAGTAGGACATTTCAACAGGGCAGCGAAATACGATTGTAAGTGCCTATAAATTATAGGCACTTACAATAGTATTGCACTGATCCCTCAATTTCAAAGTTCCAGGTCCAAGTTGGTTGATACATTGTAATCAAAATCACAGCGACAAAGTGTGAAAAACTTATATATATGCATTATAACTATGAAAAAACAAACAATTGTTAAGTTTGTAAAAAGTTGACATTACCCTAGAAATTGCCTTTCTTTTACTTTTGTTGTTTTGAACGACAAAAAAATGAAATACAGATAAAGCGATTTATTTTGGTGTTAAATTAAGATGCACCAAAATAAATCACCACCAATAAATCTTGAACGAAAAACCGCCAAATGTGGACCCCGCCAATATAAAGCCGTTTACAGTACTTGAAGTAAAAAAATGCAGACATAGAAGAAATTGATTATTACAAGCAATCCCTCTTTTTACTACAGTATTTTTTTCTACAACATACTATTCTTTTCAAACTGATCCCTTTTTTTAGATGTCTGCTTTACATAAAATGCATCTAGAGTTATCCCCCCTTGAAAGTATATGTAGCTCTTGTGATGGTGAAGCCGCCGTCATAGCGCAGTTGGTAGCGCGTCAGACTGTCAATCCAGAGGTCTTGGGTTCGATACCCGATGGCGACACTCATTCTTTCCAACTATTTGTCTCTCACCAATGGGTTGATAATCATAGACCTATGTGAGATAGCAGCTGGAGGCTAGGAAAGGATGTGGTGGTTGTACTGGTGACAGAAATACCAGGAAACAATTGTTAGGTGCTCCAGCTGCTGCAATAAAACTGAAAAAATGTTGAAAGCGGCATAAAATACCATTCAATCAATCAATCTTTTGATGGTGAAGATGTGTGCCAAGTTTCCAGTAAATGCCTACAGTAGAACCAGAAATTTCACAAAATGTCAAAGTTTTTGCATGATGTCAACAACGCTGACGAATACGACACCAAGGCTATAGCAATACCTGGGATTTCCCCCAAAACAGCCGAGTTAAAAAAAGGATAGAGTAATTATTAATATGATAATTTCCATACCTGTGTTCCAATACTCCACAGAAACCAACCAACATAGGACGGATGACGACACCACGCATAAACACCATGAGTCACAAGTTGGTGGTCCCGTTGTTTTATATACTGGACGTAATGATTGAAATTTGTAGACGCAGTTATCATACTTGCTTTACGTATCACCTCTCCAAATATCACAGCAAATACACCTAGTAGACTAATATAGCGTAACTGTTTTAAACCTGAAAGAAGATATGTGTATTTGTACATAAATGTGATACGTCATGCAAAAAGGGACCATCTGGACACCCTGAAAAATGACTATTTGAAAAAGAAATTTGGTCCAGTATTGGTCAACCAGAGAATGCATTTCAAAAAATCTTTCACTGAATGGTAGATTTATCATTCTTGATAAAAAAAAATAAGCACATTGCAAAAAGTGTCGACCCTTGTCAGTCTGCGCAAACAGTGCAGTCTGACTAGGGTTGACACTTTATGCACTACCCAGATGGTCCCTTTTTGCATGACAGGTCATATTGGTGACTAAGAGGTTGTAACAAGAACTTGGCTGTATAAGCTTGGTCATCCACTATTGGCCACTGCTGATACTTTAACCAGAGTTATATAGGAGCTGTCATGAGATTTTATTTGAGAAAAACTGATATTAACCCTTGTCATGTTGAATAATTTTGGCTTAAAATTGTCATCAAAATCAAAGGGCAAAAAGCACTGAAAGTACTTACTGTAGGTCAATTTTTATTTGAAAAACTACATCTATTGACAATTCTGGTTTGAAAGTGACAAACAGGTGGTGAAGACTAACATCAGACTGCACATTTGTGCAGGCTAATGTTGTCTATAGCTCCTGCCAAAGCAGGAATATTCTGGGTTCAGCATGAAAAGGGTTTACAGAATCAAATAAAAACAATTTTGTTTGTTTGTTTGAATAGGGTTTAGCGCCACTTTTAACAATGCTTCAGTCATATCACTGCCGCTAGAGCACCTAACAATGGATTCCTGGTATTTCGTCATTTCATAAACTAACTGTCTAACCAGTGAAATCATCAACAATTTATATCCTGCTTTCATTCATTTCATCCTATCTAACGATTTTCAAGTGGAGCTCAAAAATTGATGTTATCACGAATGTTGCATAGCAATCACATGCAAAATGACATGTTTAAAAAGAATTTTTCCTAAAATTTTCCCATATTTGTCTCATTTCTGCATTAAAGAAATAGAATGATCTTTTATTTTTTTAGTAAAACTGATTAATATTTCAATTCAGGAACACCAAAAGCTATATTCTCACTCAATGAAATATAAATCAATCTTACACTGAAACAAATGATTATCCTATATATATTTTCTTTACTCTCTAAAGCATTGTGCTAATTTCAGCAAACTGTTCCTACTTACCTGGAAATATAAACCATTCTATAGCAAACTCCAACCAGCTTGCCACAGCAGCCATTTTATATTCTTTACTATGATCCAGTAAATACGACTCCAATGTCAGTGATTTTGGATTGGTTACAGCTGTTATGAAGTATTCTGACCAGTGGAAAAAACTTAGGAATGCCAAATAAAGCCCAAAATGTGTCCAAGTCATTGTGTTTAAGGTTATCAGAACACCAAGTCCAAAAATCCATCCCAAGAAAGCACCACGTATTCCAACCTGAAACATACAATAAAATTAAATGATCAACACAAAAATTATAGCAAAATGACCCTATCTTGCATACTTCCTGAATTTTATCTAATGCAGGGTTGTGAAATTCTCATGCCTGACTTGTCTGATACAGGCTTTTCCTTTTGAGGGCAAGTACATTTTTCTAGGCTGGGTTACAGCATTTTCTTCATGAATTAAAAAGATGTTTACTCAATATTTACCAGTCCATTTTTGCAGACAAGTTCTTATGATCATGGACAAGTAGGAAATTGAGTTTTACTTGTCCATCGACAAGTGGAGAAATTTGTATTTCTGAACCACTGCTTTATGTTCATCTGATTTTATACAAAATATTGTAGAACAAGATGAAATTGCTTCTAATTAGCAATTTCTTTATTTTCCACAACATTTTGTATGTAAACTTGTTTAATTATTCAGTCATATCAAATGAAATCTGAATTTAAATAATTTGATATTGATTACTTGTTAAGAAGAGAGATACAGGAAAAGGGTATACTTACAGTATATTGAATAAGCCTTCAATGAATACCAAATTTATTTAACAATTCATCTATAAACAGTTAAAAGCATGGCTGCGCTGAGATTTTATCTGATTTACATGACAAGTTTAATAAATTCAGTATTGGATGAGCACAAATTTGATATTCTATGTACCTCCCCCAATAAAATCCAGATTTTTCATCTGATCACAATAATATGTTGGTATACTGATAAAGGGTCACCCTAGAATCATTCATGTAAAATTTAATTGGTATCCATCAATTTGATTCTGGGAAACTTACTTTTTACCATATTTGGAAATTAGCCACGCCGATTAAATCCATGTTCTTCATTGGATCAAAATTTCTTGAACAAATTTGAAAGAGGGTCACCCAAGGATCTTTCCTGTGAAGTTTGGATGAAATTCATCCAGTAGTTTCTGAGGAGAAGATTTTTAAAGAAAAAGTTTACGACCCGATGCACGGAGGGACGCATGACGGACACAACGCCATGACAATAGCCCCAGTGGCCTTCGGCCAGTGTCGCTAAAAATTGGATTCCAGCCTAATAGGACAGGAATTTCATACTGAATGCAATGTCTTCAAAATCCTCTTTTACAGCATTTACTTTGTTGGAAAAGTGTGAAAAAGGGAGATACATTTTCGTTCTACATATTATTTTATATTCTAGCCCATATATCGTCGGCCTCGTTCGAAAACGGCGTTTTTGCAAAATTGCAACTTTTCAGGAGAGACAAAAAACTATCTAACTTTTTTAATACTTTTCTTTATTCAATAAAATTTTGAACTCTAACACTGTTTAACATCTCAAATTATATCCACTATTCAGAGCGTTTATAGTTAAGCTACTTTTCTCAATCATGTCATATACGACATTTCGTCATCCATTTCTCTCGGAAAAGGTCAGATACGACATTTTTGAAGTAACCTCACGTTATAATAATTTTGTACTGTCTTCAAATTTAACTTAAATGAATTTCGACTCGGACGTAGATCCTATCATTGTAACCTATATCCCATTTGAACATGTATAATAGCTACCAAAACCTATCAAGCGGACTATCACGGAAGGGATAACTGATTTATGACGCCTTTTTATTGCTTTTACTAGACATTAAGCATGCATTTTAGGATCGAATATAAGTTAAAATGGTAGGATTACTCGTACTATTTGAAATTGCACAAATGCTTCAAGTAGTTTGGTAGTGAATACTTTACACATTGAAAAAATGAAATTTGGAAATTAATCATTGACTCCTACTTTGAGTAAATTCCACTTCGGCCATGAAAGACTAATCGTCAAAACAATAACCGCTCTAACGAAAATTTGGCCACACATCCGCAAAACAGCAAAATCAAAATGCAGCTATCTGTCTGCTCTATTGAACACAAAACATGTAATACAATATTTTTCGGTATATCTTTTTAACTCAAGTTAGCTGGACAACGTTTTTAGGCTAAACTTTTTTTATCTTGTAAACCAACCCTGATGACCACTGATCATACAATAACGATTAAACTGCCTTTTTACTCGTGAAGACTTCCGTTTTCAAATTTAAGCATGTGCACAATCAGCATAATATTTCTCAATAACACCGAGTGAAAATTAGAAATATCATCGATGTCCATTATCAGCAATCTTGTCTATGCCTCTATTATCAAAATTATTGACAGTATAATACTTGACTCAAAATGTTGATATTGCATGAGTTCTTTTCTCTCATCCTGAAAGTGGCGAATTTAAATTCTTTATTCGAAGGATTAAATGTAATGTCACAGTTATACCTTAAAACGAATAGAAATACATCCTTAATTATAGCGCCCACTTTTAATCACACTATATCATAGTTTAATAACGTTATCTACTATAACTCTTTCAAACAGTTTAAACCTAAAAGGTAAAGAAACAGTTCCTTTTTGAACGACTCGTTCACTAAAAATACGAATTTCAGCTAAAATAATTGATAATTTGAACAACTAACAAATGAATTGAATGCATCCCACAAGACCTTTCGGATACATGCTGTGAAAGAATACAATTAACGATACACTAAACTTACTGCTTCTTGGGTTGTTGATTAACCCATTGCCGAACAATAAAATTTTAGACTGGTCCAAATAAAAGGCAATGCAGAACATTACCATGATGGGATTTTAACCTTTGTTGTGTCTGGAAAACATTGTAGAAATGCAGATATTTCTTATCACAATGTCTCCATTTCCATAATATTTTCCTTACTGAGCAGTCTTCTTGAAACACTTTCATTGAAACTTAGCATTATCATTAATTCTGACCTCTACAATGGAGAAGGTTATCATAGAACGCGTGGTAGTCTTTTGGGATAACTGACTTTATTTGCTGCGGGTGTTGAAATTTATTCCATTTCAGTGGTAATCGTCTAGAGTATAAACTTTTCGGGGTGTCGTTTTCAACAGAAGACTTTTTGCGCGGCTTAGGTATCTCCTGATAGTCTGAGCTCAGCTTGGTTTTGTACATAATTATACCATCTTTATATTTCAACGCGCGTATATCACTAACCGTTTCCGCCCCAACACCTATCCCTGGCCGAATTGAACTGTATTTACCAACGCTTGCATAGTCCTTGAAAAACGTATAGTCTACGTATTTGATATCGTATGGTACGGTTTTTCTAGCACTGTGTATTGATTCTACATAATGTTGAGGGATATAAATGGGCTTTTTCTTCAGGCTTCTCTCAATTACACTGTGAACGCTGTCACACTCCATCTGAGTATGACCCCTTTCGAGATATTTCTGTTCAATCGTGATATTATTGTCACATGCAAACTTGAGAAGGGCATTCGACAAGGTGACATTGCGATTTTGGTATCCACACCCGTCAGAGTATATAATAACATGGTCAATTTCATGAAAATCAATTTTTGATAGGTAATCAATGAGACAGGTAGTAAATATGTTGGCAGTTAGTTCCCCGTCGCATTCGTGCCAAAAATAATTCATGACGCTGCGGGTTGCAAGATCGAATATGGTAAAGTTGTGACAGGATAACTTCATTTTATAGTATAGACAGCTTGCGTTTAACTTCGGACAAACTAACAAACTCTGTAAGTCAACTGTGAGTACTTTTAAGTTTTTCTCATTTTTTGTTCTTTCCTTGTCCATATCTTTAGAGCCCCGTGCTTCATCCTTGCGAATTATGTGTTGGTTATACTCCTCATCCGAAACAGTTCCTACTTCGTGACCACAACAAATATCACACAGATCCTTCTTTGGTTTGTATAGACTTAGATTTAGCTCATGAAAGACTTTCACGAACTGAGTGTTTTGCAATATCGGTTTTTGTTCTTCTCTCATTTTCTTGCCATATTCAGAATACAAATCGGTCAATGTGAGAAAAGGCGGCTCAAGATATTGTTTAGTGGTGGAGGCTCTGCAATAATGAGAAGGAACTTTTGGTAATTCTATTAGATATTGTCGTGCGTGATCTAAAGCAGGAGAAGTTGGAACATGCCTTCGTGGTTGTGATTGTTCTGCAACAGGTAAACTGGTAGGAATTCCGGAGTTGCCTTCCTTCACCCACCGATAAACCATCTTCTCGCTTAGTCCGAGGGTTGATAAAAACATATTGCGACATACTACTACCCTCTCATCATTGGACTTTAAGTGGTACCTGTAAGAATCTTTTTTCTTACTCTCCGCTGGATCTTTAGATCGCCTTTTCACTTCACACCTATCTATCAAACCTAGCACGTACACTTTCTTCTGTTCCCAATCCATCATTCGCCAAAAAAGATCGAAAACAGTTTCTCTGGTTCTTTGATCTATCTGTGGACATTTTCTTCCGCCAGCTCCTTTTCGACATTTTCCTGAGCACTTACTCTCTTCCAAGATTCTCTCATGTCTTTCCATGGAATAGTGTTTTTTACCATCCTCTGCTCTTACAACACCTTTGTATTTTAATCCCGTCATCCTTAATCGTTTGTTCCTTATCTTTTCAACTTTTGTAGAATGCTCTATTTGTTGTCTAATTCGATCTTTATCATTGTCTCTTAATGTGATGACTTCTTCGTGATCAATAACTAGTTCTTCTTCATACAATTGTTCGTGTAAGACCGGTTGTCTTATTTGCCCATCAACTAAAGGTTGTCCTAATTCTGGGTTTAACACTGGGTTTCTTTGTTGTACATGTAAAATAGGTTGTCCAAATTCTTGGTTTAAGACCGGTTGTCTTATATGTCCATCCACTATAGGTTGTCCTGATTCTGGGTATAAGGCCGGTTGTCTTAATTGTCTATCAACGTTAGGTTGTCCTAATTCTTGGTACAGGACCGGTTGTCTTATTTGTCCATCAACTAAAGGTTGTCCTTGTTCTTGGTTCAAGACCGGTTGTCTTTGTTGTACATCTAAAATAGGTTGTCCAAATTCTGGGTTTAAGACCGGTCGTCTTATTTGTCCATCAAATATAGGTTTCCCTAATTCTGAGTTCAAGACCGGTTGTCTTGTTTGTCCAACAGTTATAGGTTGTCCAAATTCTAGGTTTAAGACCGGTTGTCTTAACTGTCCATCAATGTTTGGTTGTCCTAATTCTTGGTACAAGACCGGTTGTCTTATTTGTCCATCAACTATGTGTTGTCCGAATTCTGGGTTTAAGACCGGTTGTCTTATTTGTCTATATAATATAGGTTGTTCTGGGTTATAGTTCGGTTGTTTCTGTTGTCCATTTTCGAGTCCCAATTTTTGAAGATCGGTTACGCTTAAAGTTGATGTTTCTGTCCTCTCTGTCAAGGTTTCAACACATTCAGGATCATCAGAAAATTCTAGGGTCTCATCACATGCTAGAGAGTTCGGCATACCATTTATGTTGTCATCTTCTGTTTGTATAGCTACCAATTCTTGTTCCTTGGATAAGCTGACGCGCTGAAATGATTTGGACTTTTCAATTGTCTCTTCAATGTCACTTCCATCACTTGTAGAACTGTCCCTTTTACGTTTTGGTGGAAAGAAATCCGGGTCCTTAACATCGTCGTCAAAATCCAACCACTCATTTTCCGACTCTTCCGTTTCATTATTGTTTTCGTCTGGTTTTAACAAGGCATTATTCAAATCTTTGTCCTGCTTTTGTAAGGCTAAATGTACCAAACGTTTTCCTCTAGAGAGCATGTTGATTTAAAGGTATTTCATGTAAGCTACAGTCTAAATGTCTTCTACTTAAGGCTTCTATTTCCCACCGGTCAACGCCTTCAGAAAATGTCACAAATAGTTGAAGTAACCATTCATCTATTAGTCTGTCACACACATCAGGTTGAATACGAACTCCAGATAAATCTAAAACAACTAACTTCAACTCTTTACAAATTGTAACGGCTGTTTCTGGAGAAATTCGTGTAAAGGAAATATACAATTGATCCAATCTCTTGCACTCTTGTATCACCCCGAAGTCGGAATCAACTAGGTTTTTACATTCTGACAGGTTCAAAATAACCAGTGATCGTGTATATTTTAAGAAGCACAGAGTTGAAATGTTGCTCTTACTTATATCTAGCCAGTACAAGCTCTTGGAATAACTGAGTCTTTGTGACAATAGAAAATCTAAGTCATATGAGTTTATGCCTTGTAGGGCAAAGGGAACAAGTAACGTTTGAAAACATCGCGAGTGCCTTAACATTCGTCTTAGATCCTGTGTTGAAATAGTTGTGTGAAAGTCTATGTCAATAAATCTCCACAAGCATGAATTGTATTCGATGACATCTTTCAATTTCGTACAGGTCCTGTTCACATTCTGCAACAGCTCTGGTAAACATATAAACGCCAGTATCTTGACTAGAACACACTCAGGTAGTGATAAAAGAGATGCCATCAACTGGTTCGAAAACGGCGTATCTGCAAATAAACAACAGAAATGAAAACATGAGGTTCAATTCTAAAATGTCGTATTTGAAAATGAAGGGTCTAAACACCTTAATATGGAAATAAATTCTTAATGATTATGTCGACACTATATTTTAGATCCATTTAAACAATATTTGTTCCGAAATTCGTTAGTATTGGCCATTTCTTTCGCCGAAAAAAGGCAATGATTTTCTTGTTCAAGTATTAGAACACTTATACTCAATTTAAAGGTACCAAATCACACAATAATGTGTACAATACAATAACACATGATACAAAGTGGTAATAGCTTGGGGGAAAATATATACAAGATTTATTTGTAAGTAAAATTACCAAAGATTTCTGCATGTCAATTCTTCTGTTGCTGTCGATGCAAATACGCCAAATTCGACCGCGAAAAATAACGACCACTCGTCATCCGACTTTTTCTCACATGACATTTTTTAGGAATACAATTGGCTATCAGATCCGCTATTTTCGCATTTAACGCGGGAGGATATAATATGTTCGAAAGTGGAAAAAAAGATTTTTGTGAAATTTGCAAATACGTCTTTTTCGAACGAGACCGACGATATACTGTATCATTTACATGTATGATCATGTTGATTTGATCTTCAGCAAATTCTATTTGTTAGGATTATTTTAAAATCTTGTTAACCAGTAAAAATAAAATTTTTAGGTGACAAATTGAAGCAAATGATTGAATTATCCAACATGTGTATTTTTTTTTCCTTTTTTAAGCACACATGGTTTTTAATGTTAACACATGTCACCCTAAAATGGAATATACATGTTTCTGCTTGAGCAGGAAGTAAAAAGAAAGATATACAGCCTGATCTTAGTCTATACCACCTCATTTCTTAAATATTGAACCATTTTTAAATTTATATTTTCAAAATTGCTAATGTCTCAAAATAAGTCCATCCAGTGCTTTTAATACTTTAATTATGATTAATTGTGCAATAGTTTTTATTCAGCTTGGTATTCAGTTTCATTAGAGATGCCAGTTATACCCATGAAAACCTATGACAATTCAATTATGAAATATAAGTTGACTTGTTTATTATGTTTTGATTACTTTTTCACTAATGTATTCAATTATTATTTTATTTCATTGGGATATGAGTGCTAGTTAAATACATGAAGGGTGTTCCAGAAGTTTGTGGACTGACGTCATATCTCAAACACTGCCACTAGTAGGAAATTATAAATTATATTATCTTATAGAGACTAGATTTATCTTTGCTTTACTCACAAACCAAATATGATGAGTGTACGTCGGATATCAATCATTTTAGGGGCGACCAAAGACATGCACTGTGTGCCGAGCGGTACACACCTCGAGCCTATAACATACGTCTTGACGTTGGGCTATTCAAAACACAGATCGTAATTCAAACTCTTTCATACAAAGTCACCCCCAAACTTAAATTTTACTATAACAATTGATAAATGTGTCATTACATTATCAATACCCAAATTATATCACTCGACAGGCGTCCAAATGCCCTTACATTTAGTCTTATAATTCAATTACAGATTAAATAAACATTTGATACTCGTCCTTCATTTATTGCCACAAAAAAGTTTTTTGAAAAAAATTTGAACTTAATTGTTCTTAATGTTTTGTTGTGGAAATATCTCTGAAGATATGCTTAACTGAATGTCAGTGAAAGTGCTTTCGATCCTCTCCTTGGTTTTTCGAGCTTTAAACTATGGCCTCTTCAGTGTTCCCACTGCTTTTACAATCTGGGGGTAAAAATGGGTGTTTTACAGAATGCATGTACACCCTCTATTTACTGCTTTGTTTACTGTCTGGCTTATATGACTGTCAAAATTCAACGAGTCAGTGAAATGAATTCCCAAGTCCTTTTCGGCATTGTCCGATTTGACTTCTGTAGTTTGACCATCCTTGTCCAACATATTGTGATCAAATTCAAATTAGTTTTGCCCAATATGCATGATTTTACACTTGCTTGGATTAAAGCGCAAAAGCCATTGGTCACTCCAGTCGCACAGATTAAAGATATCTTGCTGCAAGGCTTCCTGGTCATCTTTTAAGTGAATAACTTTATACATTTTGGTGTCATCAGCAAAGAGACAGCAAATGCTGTCAACTACGTCTGGTAAATCGTTTATAAATATGATAAACAAGATTGGTCCCAAAATTGAGCCTTGTGGGATTCCGGAAATAACGTCAGTCCATAAAGAAGCATTGTTGTTAACCCTTGTCATGCTATATATAATATATAAGGCAAATAGTGTGAGCTGAATATTTTTCTATATAATTTTAAATTATGGGTGTATTACTTTTGAGGTTCTGTGTAAAACACAGTATTTGTGAAATGTTGTAATATTATACATCGTTGGAAAGGTATTAAGTCGAACTATATGATTATTAAAGAATTTTTTTTTTTTCATAACTGGTTACCTAAAAAACTACAGGTAAAAACAGGTAAATGTAACAAAACTGTGTAACTATGTTTGAAAAACAATTAAACTAACATAAACTCTTAACATTTGTTTACCTTGTCTTTTGATTTACCTAATAACCAAATTCCAAGTGAAGCAGACCAAGTCCGAGTCTCAGGTAAGCACAGGTAAGAAAAATTCTACTAATTAAATTGGTAGGTAAAAAAACAAGTTTATCAAGAAAGGCTTTACATGAAATCCTATAACTTGATAGGAATTGACATGATTTATATTGAAAAATGAGACTTGTTCATAACTTGATTATTACCATTTCATTTGGGAACTCACCTTCCTTTTCTCGTTAACTTACCTGTCCCAGGTGTGACAAAATTTAAAAAAAACTAATTATTCTCCTTTTCGGCAGCTATTTGGGCTTTGTAAGCTGCTTTAAAATCTTTCTGGGTGTGATACAACTTAAAGCAGACGTCAATACAAAGTGCAGTTTTACAATTGTCACACTGATAGGACGATTCACGCCCAGGTCTTTTTCTTTTTTCGCCTGCCCTTTCTAAAAGTTCCCGTTGAGCTGGAACACAAACAACACAAGACCTTGTGATGTTTTTCTTTTTTCCCGAGGTAGGTATTTTCTCTGGAAAATGTTTGCCTTGTAACCTAAGCAAAGGCTCTGATGCAGTAGAGGGCCTGCCTGGGCTTCTTACAGACATACCAGGTACATCCTCTACAGCAACAGACTGTACTAGTTCTTGGACAAGTTTTCGCCTGAAGTTTCTCTGAAGCATAAGGGGTGTATCACCACCCCCAAGAGATTTGTAAACCACATAGGCATTCAGGACAGACAAGGATACTACATGAAAAAACACTCTTTTCCACCATTTCAATGTTCTGTTGTTGAAAGTGGCATAAGACACCATCTGATCAGATCTATCTACCCCACCCATGAATTTATCATAGGAGACAACTAGATTTGGTCTAATCAGCATGACTAGGGTTAATCATCACTTGTTGTTTTCTTCCACTGAGGAATGCCTCAATCCAAGCATAAAGAGAAACAGTAACACCATATGCTTTGAGCTTCAATAATAGTCAATGATGTGGAACAGTGTCAAACGCCTTGGCAAAGTCCATATATATATAGAATCAACTTGAAAATTGTTGTCAAGGACTCCAGTCCAGTCTAATACCTTAATTAACTGTAAAGTCATGGAATTATCACAATTAAGTTTATGCTATGTTCAGTGTAGTTTACTGGGGAATATTGCAATGTTGGACTGTGCATGAGCAATTTCATAGCTTAAGGTGCTCGGATATGGGCGACTACAGGCTAATTGTAGGGGAAATAACCCAGACCAACATACCCCACCCACTAATTTACCTCGTAAGCGTCCTTGGAAGTACACAACATGCGAGTAAAGCCAAACACTGGAAGAAAATAAAGTAAAAAAACAAGTATCCACCAGTCTCTCCATAACGTCTGAAGATGATCAGACGAATTAAACAATATTTGAAGAGTACATGAAAAACTGCCGGCTAAAAAAGACTGAGAACAAATTTTAACTGCATCGGACGGCGCCATTTTGGTATGGTCTAATTTTACCATAGGTTCATATATGGAGGGATGGATGGATGGATGGATGGATGCCGGGATGGATGGATGGATGGATGGATGGATGGATGAATGGATGGATGGATGGATGGATGGATGGATGGATGGATGGATGGATGGATGGATGGATGGATGGATGGATGGATGGATGGATGGATGGATGGATGGATGGATGGATGGATGGATGGATGCCGGGATGGATGGATGCCGGGATGGATGGATGCCGGGATGGATGGATGGATGGATGGATGGATTGATTGATGGATGGATGGATAATAGATATGTAGAAGGGTTAAGTTGTTCAGTATGTTAAATACATTTCATCTCATGTATGATAGCCATGCTTTCATGTAGATTTCATGGGTGAGTGAGAATGAGATGAATGAGAAAGTCATGAGCTTGGGTTGTGTTCACATAACTCCGCCCCGGCATGCTTTTCCTAACAAGTTTCCCACCTAATCTCCTGTGCAGCTAGCACCCTGCTCTAGACCTTGCGAAAGGACAGACCGTAGATTTAAACTATTTTTGGTTCTTTATTCTACCCATTAGAATGTTATTGCTGCAATTACATCGCATTCTTGTAGGTTAAATTCTTATCATTATCTACAAGTTACATATTTTATCAACAGTGAATAGATTTTCCCTTTTGTAAGGGTGTTTTAATATTTCTATTTGCAGGCTAATCAAGTTGTCACATAGCGCAGATAAAACATCAAACCCTGATATAAGTCTTCTCATAGTTATTTTCACCGGCCGGTTACATTTGGCGACCACGACAATGACCTTTCGGTTTCCAGAGATGTTACTGAGGAACTTGGTATCACTATAGATAGTGATAACTTTTCACCAGATCAGCTATTACAGTTGAGACTGTTATTAGTAATTGGTAACACGTTTTTTCCACCGGTCTTACTGATATTGGGCCAACTTATTTCTCGCCTGCTTTCGGGTCGGGTGTAGACTGGTCTCACTGTCGAATATCAGAATAGCCTAGAATACGCTATTCTGATAGTCGATCATGTGGACTAGTTTACAGCTGGTATCCTGCTTTCTGAGAGATACTCTGATGTTGCGGGCAACAGTACCCGCCCCGGGTCAGAAATAAGTTGGCCCAATTTGTTGTACCAATTTACGGTCAAACACAAGATTGTTCCTGACGATGATACACCTTTCAAACAACCCTACCGAAAGATTCCCCCAGCCATGTACGAGGAGGTCAAGCAGCATCTTAAGGAAATGTTGGATTGTGGTTCCATCAGAGAGTCTGATAGTCCATATTCTTCAAATATTGGTTTGGTCAGAAAGAAGAATGCCGGATCCTTGAGGATTTGCATTGACCATCGTAAGCTTAATAGCCGGACACGTAAAGACACATACATGTTGCCACGATTCGATGATACCGTAGACGTCTTGGCTTGAGCAAAGTATTTTTCAAAGTTAGACCATCAAGAATTGGCCAACTCCCGTAGTACAGAGGCTGTCCGGCATTTATTGATTTTTACTTATTGAGAAAAGTATTTAGTTAATCATTGGTTCATTTATTTTAAAGAACTAAATATTTCATTTATTCTATCATTTAGATAATGAGTATCATCTTTTTCGCAATTTTTAACTTGGCATAGAAAAGAAAAGTGTTTTTGATGGCTCTTGAACTTTCAATCTTCATCAAAAGTACACCGATTAAAGATGCAACAATTATGTTTTTATAAAAAAATCTTCAATCACAAAATAGCTGTTGATATGATATTAAGGAAACTTTTGAATAAAATTGCTTGGAATAATTGAAATAATAATAATAATAATGTCCTCTTTTTGCTCCAATGTTTCGATTCTGCAGCAAGATTTTACGGGTTATAACAAATTTGGATGGAGATCAAAGTATTTTTACCAAAATATTTTCAATGAAATTAATTCTTTCTTAATATTGCCGCAAGTTCAAACTTTTTATGTATATAAATCCCTACCTTCAATTGATCTAGAACATTTTGTCACTTTTTGTTATTTCCTTATTTGCAGATTTTATTTTATCACAGTGTTTATATATGAGAAATAAAAAAAGATTTGAAGACTTTTCAAAAATCATGAATTTTCTGATTCAAATATATATAATATTCTATTTTTTCACTTTTTTCAAATCATTTAATGAGATAATGATGAACAATAATGGTCAATGTCATGTGTATAATTTAAAGGGTGATTGACCCCCTAGGGTGATTCAGAGAGATAAACTATTAGCTTATCAGTAGGGGTCCAGAAGAATGTAGGTAAAAATGCCAGAGGTAAAAATGCCATAGGTAAAATGTCAGAAGTAAAAATGCCATAGGTAATAATGCCATAGCTAAAATGGTAAAAATGCCACAGGTAAAAATGCCATAGGTAAAAATGCCAGAGGTATATTATATCTTTCATTTCTAGACTTTAGTAATTGGAAAAGTATTTTTTTTTTTCATGTACAAAGGGAATTGTTAACTTTTAATGATTTGTTCTATTTCATTCTTATTTTTTCAAGACTTTGATAATGAATTAAGTGAAAGGGTATACAAATTAGAGGCTCATATATAAATGACAATGTGTGTGTATACATGAACATAAACAAATAAGTCATGATATATAGCAGAAATAAATTCTAATATCTCTATAATTTTATTTACTCACATCTTTAATTTAGCTATTTTTTCATTAGTTTTATGTGTGAATAAAGCAGGATGCAGTTAAAGGTAAATTTAACACAATATTAGGTTATTTCACATGTTTCTACGTGATGTGTTGGTAAATCTGGCACCTTTTTTAAGCAATTTCCCAAATCTTCATCGTATACCAATTGTATACTAGATTTGATAAGTTGTATTTTTTAAAAGAAGAAATTCAAATGAAACATGATACTTATTAAGATCATGAAATTTAATTGATTTCATTTTCATATGACAAATATAATCATATATTTTTCTTTTTGAATATGCTATAACATAAATGAAAATATTCATTATATCTTTATTTTACAAAAGACTTTATGACAAATTATGAAAATCATAATATAAAAATAACATTCCTAATGGGGTTATAGTATTCATATATTCTGGCAATTTTACCTATGTCATTATTACCTATGTCATTTTTACCCTTTTAGCTATGGCATTATTACCTATGGCATTTTTACCTCTGACATTTTTACCTATGGCATTTTTACCTCTGGCATTTTTACCGCACACCGTCCAGAATATACAACATTCCTTAAACCAGGTCTTTAAATTTCAACACCATGTTCAAAGGACAAAATATGAAAATATAAAGACGAATCCATAGTAAGATCATTTTTCATGGGACAACTTTTGTGTTGAAGCAAAATCACTATCACGGTACTAAATTTTTTTCCGAATAGACAATTAAGGAGGGCCGTTACAGTTTCGGGGGATTTCCAGATATCCGCGAAACAGATGTATGTTTTAGAGCATTCATATGCACAGATATATTGAAAATATCAACATAGCTTTCCACGCATATTTTGAAAATATTTACATTTTTTAAGGTGGCCATGTTTTCGAAAATATGAAAGACTGAAACTGTTTATTACACCGACCAATCACAATGCTGGTGTGCTAAATTAACATATATTTATAGCCATAGATATGGAAAACATAAAAATATAATAAACTTTCTAGTAAGGGCATAAATAAGTGACAAGTGGACATTTTGCTTTAAGGAAGTGGCTAGCCGTACGGGTCCGTACGGCTAGTTTCGTAGGCTAAACGTACGGACCCGTACGGCTAGCCAGTCCTCACTGGACAGGCTAGCCGTACGGGAGTTTTTCAACCAATCAGAATACAGAACGGGAATGAATAATAAATAATATGTTACTTCGATATTGTTCCGTTCTGTCTGTATGTGGCTTAAAAAAATATAAAATATGTTCAGTGCAAAAGTTTAAGTCTATTACCGGACGACAAAAGCGTAGATATCTTCCTTGATAAGGAAATTATTCGCTGGGCAATCAAATTGTCGCAATGTCGCATTGAACACGGACCCTAAGTCCCTTCATTGAATGATCCTTAAAATACGATCTTCCACAAAACTCTTATTACCGGAGATATACAATGTTATTATTTCTGTGGGAAAAGGCTAGAACGAAGGGACTTTAAATTTTCGTTGTCGTTGGAATATTATAGAAATTACACATTTTAAATGACTTTTTGTTTGTAGTTTAAAATCGAAATTCGAAAAATTCAATTAACCAAAATCTGCAAGTCGGAAAAGCAATTCAGTGTCTGTATGACAGTGTTAATGGGCAAACTAAAGGTCTGAGCATATGTTAGTGTGAATTTCTTCAATTGAAATTGATACGACAATCTTCAAATAAGGAAATATAAAGAATGCTTAAATTTTACTTTATTTTTTTCAGCGCCCGTCTCTAGTGATTTTTTGCCACCATGAATATTCTTCTTGTATCGGAAAACTTCCGTAACACGTTGAAATAATTCTGGGCAGGTTTTCGTCCGTTCTATAACATTTGGTGAAATAAGTAAATCCTACTATAAGTTCCCAACACTTTTGCACATTAGACAAGATTTTCAACAAAAATGACAAACCGGTATGTCTTGAATTGGGGTAAAAAATCTGCTACTGGCCTCTAATTAATAACAAGTAATTGGGCTTTCAAAGTCATGAAATAATGTTTGTTTCATTCCAAAACGGTGTGAAAAACAAACTCGGGAAACGTGACATAAAATACAGTAGTTAATTAGGTCGCTGATTGCAAAAGACTTAAGTAACAGACCATTTTACCGTCATAATTGTTGTAAGTTGTAACAGGCACTTACTAGTGTTTTATGATTATCTTTCTTTTTCATAACGCGTGATAAAAGATAAATAATAATTAAACAATCGATAGATGAACCCGCAGATGGTATATAATCGGAAATCAAATACAGTATTCTGATTGGTTGAAAAGCTCCCGTACGGCTAGCCTATCCAGTGAGGACTGGCTAGCCGTACGGGTCCGTACGTTTAGCCTACAAGACTAGTCGTACGGACCCGTACGACTAGCCACTTCCTTGCTTTAAATGCTCCTCAAAGATAAAAAGTGATTTTTTATGGCAAAAAAAGCAAACACTTATATTAAATAAACTCGAAATATGTCAATAGAAAATTAGCCCAACTATTGTTCAACTGAAATTAATTAAGCAAAGTATATGTATCCAGGCACTTTTAGTCAATTTCATAAGTTTGAAGTACAGTACCTCCCATAATTTACTTCTCTAATTTGATTTTGTCAAGGCATTGTTACGTCCCCTGATATCCCAATCAACAATAAAAACCATTTGTAATTTTGATACACTTGGTAACGCCTATGGCAGTTGTAGGATTTCTGTAACGGGGTTTAAACTACAATTAAGGGGGGAGGGGTAGTCATTTCACATCATTACCAAAGTTTTGTCGATTTACCCAGTGAAAGACTGAACACCCCATTCCCTCTGGATCCGCCACATGCACAGCCATTATCCTGATCAAAACACGAGGTTTTCCTCCATGAATTCATTTTCTATATGAGGCAATTACATATAGAAATAATATGCCATTTCAGTTGCCACGGAAGATAAGATGGTTTATTACTCGATTGAAACAAAAAAGAAAGAAAACATGACTTTCGATTGATTTTAAATATTTCAGAATTCTGTGATTATGTTGATAATTTTAACCTAATTTATTTTACAATTGTTTGGAAACAATTTCCTAAATTTTACATCGATCCCTCTTGATTCTGCGGATTACAGAAGAGTTCAACAGTCTCAGGGCCAAATAAAGGAAAAATTACAATCGCCGGTATTTATACCCGATCTCGAGACTTCTTGG
The DNA here is from genome assembly GCA_948146395.1 of Fragum whitleyi. Lineage (NCBI taxonomy): Eukaryota > Metazoa > Mollusca > Bivalvia > Cardiida > Cardiidae > Fragum > Fragum whitleyi. The sequence continues at coordinate 36,425,324 of OX411554.1, read as the reverse complement.
TCAAGGAGCAGACGCAGTAACTCTCGAATAATACGAAGCTTTTTGAAATCGTTGCTTATTGAAATATTCAATGTTGACAAAGCTATTGATGGAATATTAATAATTGTTATCAAATTATCGTTTTCACTCTTACAAACACACATAAACGGAATCAAATAAAGATGGAAATTTAGAGAGAAGAAATGAATTTTTGATAAGTTGAAATTGTCCTTTCTCTACGTTGTCTCCTTTTCCGTTTTTACGACGTGTAACATACGTAATGAATGGGATCTTTATAGGCAAAAGTAACATATCATTTTGAAGATTTATAAAAAGAATAGTGAAAAACGAACAGACAGTTAATAGTGTAGAAAAGTAAACTGAAAAGGAGAGAAATCGCATTCAAGTGGCAAAATTGGGATATGATTCGTCATCCCGTATCAATTTTTACCGAAGTCGTAAACAAAAAAGCATATTTTTTCCCTTTTCAAGCAATGTTCAAATAACTGAAAGGAGATTACCTTTTATAAGCATCCATTATATGATAGTTTTATACTTACATCGATATGACCCGAACTCAAACATTCCCTTTCGGTGATGAAGAGAACGTGACAGCCCTGCGTTCAGGACAACAAAGCGAAGTAAACGTTTAGCTCATGCACATGCGTGCAATGCAGGGTATACATAGCTAAAACGTTTGCTCCGTTTTTGTCATCCTGAATGCATGGCTTGTGGTAGGTCTATTAATGTCGCCCGTACTTCGTTGGAATAACGAAGCACGAGTGTGAAACACTCATTAGATATACTTTACACGGTAATACAGACCACCATTTCTCGGATGATCGTTTGTGATTCGTTATTCTGAACGCATGACCGGATTTCATTTTGTCGCTCGTAATAATTGCCAAACCCTGCAGTTCAGGATGCAAAAACATTTGCAAACGTTTAGAAAGTGAACCTTTCTTAGCAGTCGTATGTTTCTGAAATATTTGGTGAACGTTTTTATTTTGAAATCAGGACAATCTTGCGTGTAGGTTGACAAAATTACGATTGTTTGAAAAAAACGCCTTCCACTGTGCACGCGCAACTTCATATAAGGTTGATTTTAACAAGGCCTCCTCACAATTTTTTTCTAGACGAGTTGTCTCCCCAAAACTGTAACGTCCCACCTTAATCAATTTGTAAGTTCAGTCAATTAGAATGCTCTAATTTTGATAGAAGGCACAACTCTGATTAAATCATTCATAATTTAGAAGACAGAACACAGTGTAAGTTAAGATCAGAATGTAAATCTGTAGCATATAAGCTGATCTTAATCTATGCGTTTCTGCAATGGCTGATCCGGAGGGGGTTCGGGGGGGGGGGGGGGTTGAAACGAACTCCGTCAGTGAAGCCTAATTATTTCATCATGTAGAATTTTTATTAAACCCTTCTTCGACTCATCGCTACATATTCCGGCCTTTTGTGAAAATAGCTTTGACAGACGGTATAGACTAAGATCAGCCTGCACAGTTATGCAGTTTGACCTTAGCATATATTGCCTTTCTAATATTTGATTTTTGTGGAAAATTTTTGATGCAACCTTGTTAATATGTCGAAATGAGGGAAATTATTTTAACAAATTGTATATTCAGTAGAATACGGGTTAAAAATGTGTAACACTGACAAATCCTCTTTCGAAAATATTGATGAAAGATCATAACATCTAAACTACAGCTTATTCAAGCTGTAATTGCGATGTTTCGATTATCTACCAACGATGAAATTATATATATATAAAAAAAAGGGCGGAAGCGGACGGAGGACGTTAATCTTTTGTCCCAGTCCACATATCGGCCTTTGATATCCTGTATATCCATGTTGATCGCCTTCTGAGTGCGTATAAACTTCAAAATCCTAGTTACGAATATGATTAGGAAAGCGAATCCCCAAGTTTTTATGTTCAAACCCCGGCTTAACAGAATTCCTGGATCCGCCTCAGATTCTGCAAAAGCTTTTTGTACAGCCATTCGGAAAATCACTCGGCCATTTCCGTAAACTGCAACAGACCTCGGATCATTCGGAACATCGCTCGGACCGTTTTCCGTAACTTGAAAAGTACGAGGTCTATTCCGTAGAATCGCCGAAGGTTCCCGATTCACCTCGGATGTATGTAAGGCGGGTGGGTATGTAACGAAATCGTGCATTTTGTTAGGCGGAAATAGTGTAAGAAAAACTAGGACTGTAGATCTATATCTTTTTTCAGTAAATAACGGCTGAAAAATCTTAATTTTTGAGAATGACTAATCATTCTCAAAAATTAAGATTTTTTCAGCCGTTATTTCAGAATCTAAAGATATTTAAATTAGGATACGATGGTTTCACGTCAGTTACTTAACGAGTAGCGTTGGCGACGTCAAATGTTTTCACTCACAGTTTTGAGGGCTAACGCCGTTTTAACTAACGTTATCGAGTTTTTCAAAGGTTTTCCCGTAATTTTTGAAAATAGTCCGTCTATGTACATCCGAGGTTGATCGTGAGATTGGCCGAGTGGTGAAAATTTGCTGCATCTCTGAAACCTAAGCTACAAAGAACGACTACTGCATCTAGGTTTACCATCTCTGAAGTACAAACGACAAAGATCCGACATAATTCAAGTCTACAAGACTCTTCGTGAATATGACAAAACAGCAAACAATAATGTTAGCGAATTACCAAAAGGTCCGGAGGAAACAGCTTAAACTCGGCTGTTTAAACGACAATCAAGCACCGTACTAAGAAGAAAAAAAAATAGTTTTGGTCGCTAAGAGAAGTAGACTCTTGGAACAATCTCCCGAACCAGATAATTTCGCCATCTTACATAAATGCCTTTAAACAATTTAAACAAACAGTGGAAAAGTCACCCTCGCCCCCCCCCCCCCCCCCCCAAAAAAAAAAAAAATAGGTTCAAAAGCCTTCGGCCGTTTCTGGGCTGACCCTTACTTTATTGTGTAGTCAATTCAATTCTTTAATGGCAAAATTCGACATGTATATGTCTATGGCCATTTACAAAACAAACAGAATATGGCAAAGACAAATACATACAAACATTATACATGCATATTTCAGATGATAATTCATCCGAGAAAAAAAACATCACTAATTAATTGATTAATTAAGTTTATGGAACAGCCTTATCTTTCAAGGCTTCATCACGTAAAGTGTAACTTTCAGAAAGATATTTGCAGATGGCAGTCAGTATAGACTTTTTTGATGAGGACATTAATTTAGAAAAAGTATTTATATTTGGCCAGGAAATATTTCTAAAATATTTTCGTCTTGCATTTTCATATTTATTACAACAAAGCAAGAAATGAAATTCCGATTCGATAACATTTGAGGAACAAACTTTACAGTGTCTATTTTCTCTATCAATACCAGTAAATCTTCCAGTTTCTATCTCTAAACTGTGAGAGCTCAACCTAAAGCATGCATATAGTTTTAACCATTTATTATTTGTGATATTATCAAGATATTTTTCGTATATAAATTCCTTTTTGAATTTACAATAATAAGTAAGTTTACTAGAGTTGTTGATCGAAGAAAGCCAGCTCTGTATATATTGATCACTTAATCTCTTCTTCAAAATTTCAGAGTTATTGACACTAGGGTTGAAGTTCATTCTGATATTAGTTAAGCCAAGATGGTCGATTATAGAATTAACCCTTTTGGCCCAACTCACATTAGAATTAAGGTTACATTGATTAAGATATACATCGTATAGATTTGGATGATTACCTGACATAGATTTACACCAAAACTTGAGTGCTCTTTGTTTGCTCTTTACTGAAAAGGGCAATCTTCCGAATTCTCCAAATATAGCACAAATTGGAGTCTGCTTTTTAACTCCCAACAGATATCTTAAAAATCTCAAATGTAAATTGTCTACAGTTGTGAAGTTATATATACCCCACACTTCCGCTCCGTAAAGCAAAATTGGTTGTACCATCGAATCAAATAATGTAATTTTTGTTTTAATATCAAACGAATTAGTATCAAAAATCTTCAGAAGACTATTGTATGCTCTTGAAGCTTGATCATTCAACGTTTTCACCGCTAGATTAAACGATCCTGTATAGTTGAAAACGAGTCCTAAATATGAAAAATGATCGACAAATTCAACAATTTTACCATTGATTAAAATATTGCGATCTTTCAGAGACTTTCTTTTTTCAAAAACACAAACTTTGGTTTTCTCAATATTTATTTCAAGACCCCATTTACACGAATACTGATATAGACTATCTATTTGGGCTTGGAGGCTTTGTTGGCTGGTGGTAAACAGAACTATATCATCCGCAAATAAGATTAAATAGTAAGTAGTAAATGGTCCATTACAAATTTATATAGATTGGCAATATTCATGGATGAAGTTTATGTACATAAAATACATATTCGGGAAAAAAATCAGGCGGTGCGTTTTCACCAAGGGCGTAACTCCCGTTACGCAATTTACGCAAGTGCGTAAAAGAAATAATCTTCTGTTGAAAGATATCGTTGATGAATGATCAAATTATCGAAACTACAGCTTATTCAAGCTGTAGTTACGATGTTTTGATTATTCACCAAAGTTCAAACCATACCAAAGGGAGCGCCGCGGACAGAGTACATGCATCTTTTGTCAGTCCTAGTATCGCATCTATCCTATATATTCTTTGGTTGTCGACTTCTGAGTGAGTATAAATGTCAAAGCCCTAGATACGCCCATGTTCACTTCTCGTGAGTATACATGTACACACAAATTTAGATCAAAATAGAATAAAGATCTATTCAAGGAAAGTAGAATAAAGGGCAATATACCCCTTGGGCGACGAAAAGGGGATTATGTGAGTGACCGTGAGCAGACTATATAAGCCCAATCAGGGGATTAGGGGTCACTTTCAATTTGAACGTGGACCAATATGCTTTATTATAGTAAGTAAATGTTGATTTTTTAACATCTTTATCTTTTTCAGCAGCTTTCTTTACTGTCGGTCGATCTGATATTATTTCTGTACCTGCGCAGATCCAAGATTTTTTTCTGTGGCCAACCAAGTTATTTTCTTGTTTTCTTCGCGGACCGAGCAACACTTGCTTGAAACAAGGACTCTCAATATACATAGTATTTAAGGTCTGTGCTTGAACATAGCTGCAGTTTCGATGTTTTCTTCGCCGACTGAACAAAAGATTAAATTTTGTGTACAATATTTTATTACTCTATAACGATAAAATCAGTCTCTATCCCCGGCGAAGTGCATGTCGCGTAGCTATTGTTGTGACTTTTAAAAACCACTTCCGTCACATCTACTGGAGTGTGACAAAGGGCGGGAAAATGCACGAGAAACACGTGCACCAGTCTCTTCTTGCCATGATGTTGTACTGAACAGACGTGTTTTGAGTTTCTCTGCGGAGAACCAAAAGGTAAGTTTTTACCTATCACTTGTCTTTAATATAACTGTTTTTAACATTGCACATGCATTGTGCCATGTGTGTTTAAAATACACAACACTATTTTGAGTCTGAGTAAAATTCGGACCACATTTTACCACGGCTTGATTAATGGCTTCGGGATTTCCAGAATTACGCAAGGAAATGAAGTAATGTCTGCTTTCAAAATATAGAATGTGCTCACAGTGCACAACAAGAGACTGACGCTCGCGTCGAACCATTCCGATGAATTGACTAGCAAAATGCCGTAACTACAGTTATATTGATTTTTGAAACATTGTTTTCCCTCCCCAGTAAAAAGGGTCTCATGGATACCGTCGGAATTCCACGGGCTACGTCATGCCAATCGGAACATCACTCGGGCATTTCCGTTATAGCGACACACGTAAACCCAATCGGGAACCCTCGTCAATAAGGGTTTTTCCAGTTTCTGTATCTGTATGTGTACGTTGTAGAATCCTTAAAAGGCTTTTATACAACGGAAGTGTGTGTTTACGGAAAAGTCCGAGCGATGTTCCGAATGTCCCAGCCCAGCACTCATACCCCACTTTACAAGTAGGCATGTGCACGTGCAAAGCGGGTAACATTGTTTGGCCAGCCTGAACGACAGATTATTGTTCTTTGTTTTTGGCATGAAAGCACAAAGGCTTCATACCCGGTAATGTAAATTATTTGCTTTGATATTTACTTTCCTTTAATTGGTATAGATCGACATAAACATCAACAACAATTGAATTCAAAGTTAGTTTTTAAAAGCATCAAATTACGTCATTATAAGGGCATGCTTTGTCAGGTCACAAACACATGATCCGAAACACTGAGGATATCGAGGATTTTCAGCTGGAAAATTTCAAACTGTGAAGGTAGATCTAGAATTATACCTTTTTAACAAATATTTTTCATTTGTACCCATTTTCGAATCATTTCCATGATTGACCAGCTCAAAGATCTATAATGAAATGTGGATAAATTCGCTCCTCCATTTGTTACTTGAAGAATCTTAAAACACCGTGACTGCAGCTAAAATAAGCTGATTATTTTATGATTTAATGATCATCTATATTTGCCACTTGACAAATCTGGAATTGTACTCATATGATCAAAAAGATATACTATTCCAATTTTTAGCGCGATCAGAAAACATGGTTTTAGTGAAGAAAATGCTGGATTTTATTAATAAAAACCATGTTTCTCAATATTAATATTTTCACTTCTTAACTGGACAAGTATCAAATAATATTTTATGATTGGGGAAAACTTTATTTTCTTTATTATGTGTACAGATAGTTACCGGTATGCCCTTGTATTTTAAAGTTTCAGTTTGTAGCCTGGATGGTTGTGGTGGATGGCAGAAGATGTCGTGGATGACAGAAGATATGGTGGATGGCAGAAGATATGGTGGAGTTCACATCAACAACTATTGAGAGTTAAGTGCTATTTATTTATCTAAATTATCCAGTCATTAGTCATTTAAAATGTAATTGTTAACCAAAGGAGTGTCTTTTCTTTTGGCATCATCATCATTATTTTTCAAAATTAATCTCTTCATAATTATATTGAAAAACCAGATAGATCTAGATGAAAGTATAAGAGAACTGGGCCCAGCTTTTACTTTCATCATAAATGAGGTAAAACAATTTGAGAAATATATAGGTACCAATAGATTTCTACAAATTGTTTTGGTTAATAATTGATAAATTAAGTTTGGAAAAAAATAAGAATTGATAACAATCAAGGTCAAATTCATCCCAGGTATGATGGTTAGGTTTTGACGATGTAAGTTTTTGTTTGTACTTAACTCCGGAGGAAGTGATACAAAGTAAGTGTATATTGTAAGTAATATTAATTCATTTAATGGGGTTTCAACGTCACTTTCAACAGTATTTCAGTCATATCACAGTAAATCTCCTAGCCATGGACTCGGACTCCTGATAGTTCAAACCCCAGTATTTGCGGTTTTCTGTTTTTTTTGTTTTTTTTTTTTTGGGGGGGGGGGGGTTAAACCTATTTATTTTTACATCGATTGGGAAATAAGTTCTTACAACTTAGATTAATCCCTCTCGATTCTGCCTCCTGGAAAATTCACCAGTACTCGCGCCGAATGTGTGGGCCAATGAAAGAACCAAGATCGATAGCTGCTCCCAGGAATCGAACTCAGGATATTTGGGTCAAGAGGCCAACACTCTACCTCTAGACCTTGGACACTTTTTTTTTCAATGTCACATTCAAAATACAGGTAGAACGAATGTGGTATTTATGTAAGTACTTCAAGCCAATTAACAGTACAGGTATGCCAGTATTTTCACACCACCTACTCTCCTAACCATGAATTCCTGATAGTTTTTCATTGGGTATGCCACACATTTACCGCTCCAAAGTCTGGCAGACATCTGTAAGTATATTAAGATAAATAGGTTCTTTGCACAATCAGACACATCTGTAACTCGGCATACTTTGATAGATTGTGTTTTGGCTGATAAAAGTAAGTTGGGATGGTTTATTTGAACTTGTCAGTAATTTTAACTGGACAATGCATCACAGTTCAGACTTATGTCTCTCTAAGTGTTCTCCCAGAAAAAGTCAATAAGTAAGGATGATTTATTGCAACCTGTCAACAAATTTAAACTAGACAATGCACAACAGTTCTAATCATTATCTCTACTTGTTCTTGTGGAAAAAAGTTAATCAGTTAGGATAATTCATTCCAACCTGTCAAAATATTTTCAAAGGACTATATGTCGTGGTTCCAACCAATTTCACATAATTGCTCTTGCAAATGTTTATAAGTAAGTTAATAAGTTACAATAATTTAAACCAATCTGCCTTTATATTTAAAATGGACAATGTAGCACAATTAATACCATTTTCACACTTCTTGTTCTTGAGGATATAAGTTAGTTATTTAGTTAGGATAATTTTTTTTTTCCAACCTGTTAAATAGTTAAACTGGACAATGCACGGTGATTCCCTCCAATTTCAGAGTATGTGTCCTTCCAGATATAAGTCAACTAGTTACTATAATTAATTTCTACCTGTCGGCATATTTTAACTGGAAAATGCATCACAGTTCCAACCGATGTCTCTGTGTTCTCATGGAAATTAGTTGAGTAGGTCTGATAATCAATTCCTATCTTACTTGTCCTACCTGCCAACATATTTAAACTTGACAATTACCAGTCCATACTAATTGGTGTCTCTGTATGTGTGGAAACAAGTTAATTAGTTAAGATATTTTTTTCTGTCCTGCCAAATTATCTTATCAGTACAATGCATCACTGTTCCAATCAATGTCTCGTATAAAAATGTGTCCTTTTGGAAATAAAACAATTAGAAAGGATAATTCATTACAACCTGCCAAGTTTTATTTTTACTGGACAATACACCAAGGTTCAAATCAATGTGTCTTTAGGCTTTATTGTGGATATCAATTAAGTAGATAGGATAATTTAGTTATTCTAACCTGCCAAATTGTTTAAACTTGGCAATACACGACAGTTCCAATCCATTTCTCTGTGTTCTAGCAGAAATAAATTAATGAGTAAGGATAATTGATTTCAGCCTACAAACATACTGTACAATGCATCACATTTTGAATCAATGTCTCTCTATGTACATAATTCTTGCGGAAGTAAGTTTGCTTAATGTATTTCAACCTTTCAACATACTTTAACTGGACAATGCATCTTGGTTTGAATCAATGTCTTTCTATATGTTCTTGCGGAAGTAAGTTTGCTTAATTTATTTCAACCTTTCAACATACTTTAACTGGACAATGCATCTTGGTTTGAATCAATGTCTTTCTATATGTTCTTGCGGAAGTAAGTTTGCTTAATTTATTTCAACCTTTCAACATACTTTAACTGGACAATGCATCTTGGTTTGAATCAATGTCTTTCTAAATGTTCTTGTGAAAATAGTTTTTTTAACCTAAGAAATAATGGACAATGCATCTCGGTTTGAATCAATGGCTCTCTATGTGCTCTCTTGGTTATTTATTAATAAGTTAGGATGATTTATTCCACCCTGTATACATAAATGAATCGGACAATGCTCTCAATGGTTTAAGTTAATTAATGAGCTACAATAATTTATTCTGACCACTTTACATATTTTATCTGGAAAATGCATCGCAGGATATACCAAAGTCACATTACATGCTCTCGCAGGATATAAGTATCAAAGTAAATAAGTTAGGATAATTTATTCCAAGCTTCCTTACAAATTTTAACTGGACAATGCAACATGGCTCTGTCCAATATCACACTATGTGTTCTCATTGATATAAGTGAATTATTTAGGCTAAGAAGTTAGGATAAGGTTTTTCTAACCAATAAAAACATGCCTTTACTGGTATGTATCCAGGTTCCCACAAAAGTGTACTCTATATTTTTACGGATTTAAGTAAGTTCATTAGTTTTTTCCAAACTCTCAATATATACTTTTTCTGTTATTCATTTTCGTAGATGAATAACTTACTTTTGTTCATATTAATTTTACTCTGATATTCGCGGCGGAATCTGTAGAACAATTTGTTAACATAAGGTCCTATATGTGCACATTTATCCTTTTCTCACACAGTTTTCTAATAGTAATTTAGTTCAGTTGATAATCATTAACCTTACTTATTTTCTCTATTTCTATCTTTACTTATTGTATTAACATTAATTCGTTTATAAATCACTACTGCATAATTTATGTTATGGTAAGTCTTTACTGGTAGTTAAGATGTAAGGTTAGTGGATTATCAAGATAAACAAACTCCCATCTAAATGTTTCAAATGAAAAAGATTAATTTAAAATTTACACAGAAATTATCAAATTGTTAAAATCCACACACTTTTTTTTCTCTCTCTTCTGTTAAAGTATCACATTTTCACAATCATTGTCTACATTTACCATCTAATGAATATTTTGTCAGTGGCCAAAGCACCCTTTCATTATTGCATCCATCCTTTACAACACCATTCATACAACTTGATGCTTAGGAAGGTCTTGTAAGTGCTCGTTTATCCATTTTACACGCTACTTTATGATTGTAATATAATGCCTTTGGTGATCAAAACCCCATAACAGCTTGAAAGCTGGAGTTATGATGTTTTGGTCGCACATTTATATGTCTATGTAGTCTGCCTGCCAGCTTCACTTTTACCAATATCCCTCATCCTTTGTGGTGCAATTCATACCACAATATGCTTAGTTAGGTCTTGTAAGTGCTTGTTTATCCATTTTACACAATACTTTATGATTGTAATATATCAGATTTGGGCAATCAAAACCTCGTAATAACAGCTTGTGAGCTTGAGTTATGATGTTTTGATCGCTCAATGACAATATGTCTATGTAGTCAGCCTGCCAGCTTCACTCTTACCAATATCCCTCATCCTTTGTGGCGCCATTCATACCACATTATGCTTGGTTAGGTCTTTTTAGTGCTTGTTTATCCATTTTACACACTACTTTGATTGTAATATATCAGCCTTGGGCAATCAAATCCTCGTAATAACAGCTTGAAAGCTGGAGTTATGATGTTTTGGTTGCACATTTATGATGTGTCTATGTAGTCTGCCTGCCAGCTTCACTCTACCAATATCCCTCATCCTTTGTGGCCCAATTCATACGACATGCTTAGTAAGGTCTTGTAAGTGTTCGTTTATCCATTTTTAACACTACTTTGATTGTAATATATCTACCTTGGGCGATCCAAACCTCGTAATTACAGCTTGTAAGTTGGAGTTATGATGTTTTGATCACACATTGATGATATGTCTATGTAGTCTGCCTGCCAGCTTCACTCTTGCCAATATCCCTCATCCTTTGTGGCGCCATTCATACCACATTATACTTAGCTAGGTCCTGAATGTGCACATTCATTTCATACATTTTTTTTATTGTAATATATATCTGTAAATAATGATTATCTAAGGTGTTTGTATTAGTCTATGGTTTACTAACAATATTAACAATAACAAACATGTTAATTTGAGCCACATAATTAAAGTCATGTGTCTTAGAATTAAGATTTATGTGTCATTATATTTGTAATTAGATTGTTACATAATAATTTGGCTATATAGTCCGGCAGTTTTACTTACAAAGTTAATACTAATAACAATATATTTATGTACTAAAATATAACCATTGGGGCCCCATTAATAGTGTTATGTGTTTATATTATAGTTAATTAAGATTAGTGTGTCATTATATTTGTCAATTAAATTGTATTTGTCAACTTGTATATAGTCTGCCAGCCTTACTAACAATATTAATAACATGTAAATAAGAGCATTATCATAAATGTTAAGTTAAGAGTTTAGATGTGTCTGCCAGCTTTACTAACAATATTACTTTAATAAACATGTTAATTGGAGTCTCAGCATAGATGTTATGTTTAAGTTTAGATGTGTCTGCCAGCTTAGCTAACAATATTTACTAACAATATTAATATTAATTAACATATTAATTAGAGCCTTATCATGAATGTTATGTGTTTAGAGTTAAGATGTGTCTGCCAGCTTTTCTAACAATATAAATATTAATAAAAATGTTAGTTAGAGCCTCATCATAAATTTTATATGTTTAGAGTTTAGATGTGTCTGCCAGCATACTAACAATATGAGTCACTAGGACTTTTTTAAATCTGCATAGAAGAAGTTAAAGTTCATAGATTTTTGATATTTATGTAATTATATTGGTCCATAAGATCTTTCTCGCATCATGTTTAAAAAGACATTTAAATGTAAGAATGTTTTGGGAATATAGCAAATTTTAAGAATCATCCATAAATCGAAGGCTGAACACATTACTCTTATAAGTGCCAATATGATTATTATCCCCAGCCGTTTTCGGCGAGGGGATATAGTAATGCTCTCCGTCCGTCATTCTGTCATTCCGATTCCGTCATTCCGTCACTAAACTTGTTGACACTTACAACAGTGTTGCATTGAGCACTCAAAATACTTTTTCCCTTTCTTTCTTTCTTTCTATTTTGGTACAAACATCATTCCTTTTCTTTTGATCAATGGCCAAAGAATCCTTTTCATCTTTAAGTACCAACAACATCAAGGGTCAAACCAATTTTTGCAAGTCATCAAATATTCAGGTCTCAAGATTTTAAAAATTTGGTAGCAAAACTCTCATATCACATTTAAAAGCTCCCCAATATAAACCCTATATAAAGTCATTATAACTGATTGTAGTAGTAGTAGTGGTACTAGTAGTAATTATACAAATTTCACACTCATCCCTTCAACAATAGTATGTGCACATTTATTCATTTCACTTAAATTTTCTTATTGTAATCTATGTCTGTATATAATGATTATCATTAATCCCTGCATGTTTCTCGAACTCTCTCTCCTTTACTAACAATATTGACATTGAAAGCATGTTAACTACACACATATTGTTATATTATTGTATTTGTCAATGAGATTTATTAAGTATTTCGAACAACGCGATTCTGTGTTTGAAACATATTAAGAAATCAAGGAAATATCGAACCGCAAAAATGTTTTTCCTCTTCTTCTAATACATAAATTCTCTTTAAGAGTTAAGACCTTTTACCTTGTGATACGAATTGACCTGCTCACTTTGTGTTTTCAATGACTGTTAATTATAGGATATATATACCCATTAACAAATAAAGGGAACCTGTGATAATTTGGCATTCCTTTTCAAATATTGAATCGTTGTTTCTGCAAAAATCTTGGGTACATTGTCTAGTTTTGAAGCTAATTCTTCTAAACATTGGCGGCGCCGTCCATTATATACATAATATCAACAATTTAGGTAGTATTGTAAGAGTTTAAGTCTTTATATTAATATGTCAATAGGAATAAGAGGTGTATAGTATACCATCTCAAATTGTGTTCTAAATGTCTATTAATTATAGGATTCATACAGAAATTATACACATCAAAGACACCTGCGATAATTTGGCTTCCCTTTCCACTATTGCATCATTATTTTGGCTGACATCTTCAATTCTCCCTTCAATTCTCCCTTGTGTTCATTGTCAAATTCCTCTATATATTGGCAGAAAAGTCCATTATAAAGTCAATTAGTTAATTAAGTTGAATTGTAAGTGTTTAAAGTATCTATATTAAAATGGATCAACCAGCTCACATTGTGTTGTCAATGACTCAGTTCTTTATAGGATTCAAATGGCAATTAGAAAATCAAACCTGCAATTGAACATACAATTTGGCTTTCCCATTGTGCTATTGAATAATTATTAAATGACCAACAGCATCAATTCTGCCCTGTATGCATTGTCTAGTTGTTGAGGAAATTATTCTTTATATTTGCATTGACATCCATTTCATAGTCAATAGTAAGTCTATATTATATTGTACAAGTTTTAGTATTTATATCAGTATGTCAATAGGATTTTAAGGTGTAAGGTATAATACAGATTGACCGGCTAACATTGTGTTTTGATTGACTCGATTAATTAATTAGTATTCATATGGAAATCATCAAATTAAAGGAACCTGTGGTAATGTGTATTTTTCCTCCTCCACAATTTTCTCTTTATTATTCAAACATCATTTAATCTTCCTTGGCTGCATTGTCTAGCTTTAAGCACATTTTTTTTAAATATTCATGGTGACTTCTATAGCATAGTAAATTAGTTCAGCGGTTTATTCAAGAGTCCATGATAACAATCAAATAAGATTTAAAAGTTTATGGTATATGCATTGACCAACGCGCATTGTGTTTTGAATGACTCAGTTAACTATTGGAATCATGTGGAAATTAAATCAAATTAAACTTAATCTTTGTGATGACATCAATTATAAAGCCAATTAATTAAGTTGAAATTTTAGCTTAAAGGGTATGAATGATATGTCTATACAATTTAAAAATGTTTGGTATACAGATGGACAAATTCACATTTTGTTTTGAATGTCCCGGTTATTTATAGGAATCATGCATAATTCAGAACAAATTACATGAACACCTGAGATATTGTGACTTTATTCACATTTCTGCTATCATTTTGTTATCACTTCAAAAACTGTCCTTTTTCCTTGTGTGTATTGTCTAGTTTACAAGCAAATTATTCCAAATATTTGCAGAGACGAACATTATAAAGTTAACAAGTTAGGTTATATTGTAAGAGTTTTAAGTGGTTATATCATTATGTCAATAGGTTTTAAATATGTATGGGATGATACAGATTTGCCAACTTTCAATTTGCTTAAGTGATTTAATGATTTATAGGGATCATGTTTAAGTTAAAGGAAATAAAGATATTGCGGCTTTTTTAGCTCGACCTTACAGAGCTCTCTGTTGGAGGGCTATTCCAATCATTCCATCAAGCCTCTAGACAAAGATTTATTACTGTGACATCCATTGTATAGTATATGCCTTTGGTTGTATTGGTAGAGGGATTATGCCAAGATTTATTTGTGAAGAGGATGATAAATACAGACCAACCTGTATTGTGTTTGAAAAACTCCCTTTAAAGGCAGTTATGTATAGGATTCATCTGAAAATAAAAATAAATTAAAGTAACCTGCCTAATATAGATTATCCTTTTTCTGCTAATGTTTTCTAATTTCTTCCAAAAATACTCAGTTCTTCCTCACTGTGCATTGTCTTGTTTTTAAGAACTTTATTCTTTTTCTATGCTGCTTGGTATTAATCAGTTATAACCATAGGATTTATGCTAAAATTAAAACTAATTGAATAAACCTGCCTATATCTGCTAAACATTAATTCTTCCTTGTGTGCATTGTCTAGTTTTCAAGCTGTAAATACTGCTTGTAAGTTGTTTTTATTACATTTCGGTCTGCCAATGAAGTGATGATACATTTCTGCTAATGGTCCTTTTTAATTGGGAATAAGTTGCAGTTTCACAATTCAGAATTGTTGTAAGTACCTATATTCATACAGGCTCTTACAAGAGTTTTGCATTGGGCTATATATCAAAATTTGTCAATGGTAATTGAATTAGGAATAATTAAGGTTAAAAGGAAATCTTGGTAAGCTTTCTGGTTCATGGAGTGCACGGTAAGATGCTTTTAAAGGCACTGACTGAATGTCATGGTAGGTAGCTAGGCTATTGGGAGGTTTGTAATGGACAAGGCCTTAACTTGGTGACTCATCTTGGTGGATGGTGAACAATCAATGTGGGATTTGGTGTATGGTGGACAATGACAGAACTTGGTTGTGGGCTGGTTCATCTTGGTGGATGGTGGACAATAATGTGGGATTTGGTGTTTGGTGGACAATGACAGAACTTGGTAGTTTGCTGACTGAACTTGGTGGATGGTGGACGATCAATGCGGGATTTGGTGTTTGGTGGACCTAATCGAGCTCTGTGGTTGGCTGACTCAATATGGTGGATTGTAGAAGAATTGAAAAGAAGCCAATCTGACAGTAGATATGTAAGTAAACCCATTACCAGATGACATATTACACTAGTCCAAATTCAAAGAATTTGCAAACAACCATTTTTAGTTGGTGAAATTTTAAAAATCATAGAATTTAGGGGGAGGGGGGGGGGGGGGGGGGGTAACATTGTGAACTATGAAGATATTGTTTAATTGCTACATAACATATTAGAAACTTCTTTTCCATTTTTTATGCCCCCGATAGGGAGGCATCATAAATTTGACTTGTCCGTCCGTCCGTCCGTCCGTCTGTCCATCCGTCCGTCATTCCGTCATTCCGTCCAAAAACTTTAACATTGGCCATAACTTCCTTATTACTTAACATATTCGCATCATACTTTACCACAACATTCCTTGGTACATTACCTTTCTGTAGGCACATACTTTGGTGACCTTGACCCCTGGATGACCTTGACCTTCAACATAGATTGGCCATAATTTAAAATCAAAGCGGTGTCGGGGGCATTGTCATCTTACAGTGACAGCTCTTGTTTTCTTCAAAGCTTAAAATCTTCAAAAACTGAATATTGTGATAAAAGGTTAAACTCTTTGCACTTATTTGCCAGTGATACTCTTTGCACTTATTTGCCAGTGATTATGAATCAGAATTTCTAAAATTACAATGAAACTTTGTAACAGATCACACTTTCGGTTTAGTAAGAATCCATTTTGAAACGGCTTTTCTCCCAGGTTATTGATTATATCCCTTAAAATAGATTTACCCTTAAGATAAATTTATTCTTATGACATTCATATGGCAGCCCTGGTAGTAATTTAGTGACAAGTTGTAATTTTTCCAGATGAAGCCCAAAGCCCAGGTAATCTATGATGAATACAACTCCATGAAGGCCCTGATTGCTGTAATTATTGACAGAAAACCCATAGAGACCAGACTGGGGTCACCTACCTGGACACAAACTATGGGAATATACCCCAACAACAGGTTGGTTACCTCTTACAGGGAAAACACTGACACAAATCTTTTGTTAACATAAGTTTAATTAGATTTGTTGTTTCATACCTTCATGAAATAACAAAACCTCATCATTAAAATTGTCTCAACTTTTACCATATAACATTGATATTTAAAGGCACTAGATATTATTCTTTAAATTTTCTTTTTGTTTCACTGCCTGCTTCTAATTGGAGGAAATCTTTAGCAAGAATAGTTGAAAAGCCCGGAGATTAGCTATTTGTTTGAATAAAAATTCAGTGACGAATTTTTGTTTTTACAGAGAAAGTCTTAAGCCAGGTGATCTATGATGAATTCTTCTCTATATCAAGACCCTGATTGCTGTAATTGAAGAGAGACCAGACTTGAGTCACCTGGACATAACAAACTGTGGAAATACCTCAATAACAGGTTGGTTATCTCAAACAGGGAACACAATAACAAACTTTGTGGAGGACTTTAGAGCTTAGACAAGGACAGTCGATAGGGCTCGTTCAACCACCTCTATTAAGCAACAATTTTATTAAGCGACCGTTGTAAAAAAATCCATTCAATGAAGCAAAGTCTCTGAAAAGGTGGACATATTGTAACATACAGTTGTTAATTATTGAATCTCGTGCTGTTGAAAAGCATTTGAATCTTCTCAATGAGACAATTACAATGGATTTGAACATCATAGAATTTAGTTAGACTTAAGCAATATTTATGTCATATTAAGCAACCATTTCCATGAGCGTCAACTTTTGATCGGTCCCAAAAGTGGTCACTTAACACAAGATTTACCATACCTTAGTACCTGGGTATCGGGTAGGGCATTACTCTGGTCCTGAATCATTATCTGTTATTCAACTATTGTATAAGTACGATTTGGAGATCAACTTAAAAAAAAAAGAATTGATGACTGTTCAAAACAGTCTTCAATTCCTTCCTGAAGTAGATTTTCAAATAATCCTACAGACAACGTCAGATAGCTCTGAGAGTCCTGGTTACTTATTTGTGAGTCAAAGAATAACAACATCTATGCCAATTAAAACCATGTTGGAATTTGTATGTTTGAACCCCTCTTACAGAAATTCTGGATCCACCTCTGCAATTAGTTGATGATTAATATATGGGCAGTAATCATCTGGTAATCAAATACCAGAGGGTAACAAGATCGGGGTACTGGGGTACAAAATTTCTACTCCTTCTAGCTCTAGATGACTTTTAGTTCCAGGCCTGTTTAGATTTTGAGTATTGTAAAGATATGATTATAATTTATGTTAAAACATTGTTTTAAATCAGGGGCATATCATTTTACTGTTGTTTGTCTGTCTTTCTGCCAGTTACTTAAAGCTTATTCAAGGTCAAACTTTTGAAAAGTTTGATGTTTTGGAGGCATTTGTCTAACATCTTGTATATTAACAATACACCGTGATTTGAAAATAGTGAAGGCCATTGTCTAAGTAAATGGCATTCATTCCAAATCAAACAGTGAAAATAATTGCTTCTACCCAATGATCAGATTTTCATTGCCCTATGGGTTTGGTTTTTGATGTTCTTAAAAGATAGTTTTTTAATTCATTCAGGTATGAAACTAAAATGCTAATCACACTGCATAGTTAGCTTTTTTAGTTACGTACCTCTTTGAAATGAAAAAAGATTACAAAATAACTATGTTTTCAAACTTTTTTTTCTATTGAGAAATGAAACCAATTTGTCAGCCAATCAGAAAGCATGAATCTTGATGGACATTAGCACAAATAAATTTTTCACCTTTTTTTGTTTAATTACAGATGTTCAAGTTAATGAAGTAGAACAGATATATGAGAACCCTCGAGTCAGATCCCTACGAGAACCCTCGAGTCAGATCCCTACAAGAACCCTAGAGTCAGATTCCTACAAGAACCCTCTAGTCAGATCCCTACAACCCTGGAATTAGATCCCTACAAGAACCCTGGAGTTAGATCCCTACAAGAACCCTCAAGTCTGACCATACACAACTGATGAAAATAAAGCTGGTGTCTCAAGTACAGATAAGGAAAGACTGATTGATGACAAGCTTGGCCCAACTTAAACTAAAGGAAAGAGGATAAAGAACTATGAAGATGATTAAAAAAGATGGAAGTCCTGTGAAACATGGATACCATGTAAGTCACTACATCTATTTTGTTAACTCAGCTGTTTTGGAACAAAAGAAGTCCAGTTTTTGTGATGACTTGATGCAGTCCTTGGTGGCATGACAAAATTTAACACTCCTTGAGAGACATGTAGGTCCTGGTTTTGATCCCAGACCGCGGCACACATTTCCAACTATTTTGTTTCTCACCAATGGGTTGATAATCATACCCCTAGCTGGAGGCTTAGAAGAAAGGATGTGATGGTTGTACTGGTGAGAGAACTCCATGAATCCATTGATAGGTGCTCCAGCTGCCACGGTGTAACTGAAAAAATGTTGATAGTTGTGTTAAACTCCATTCAATCAATCAATTTATAGACATGTATTAAAACCACAAAGTGTTCAAAGAACTGGATGCAGTTTTTACGGATCGGTATAATTATTTTGAAGATAAAATTTTCAAAATCCTCTTGTTTTAAGAGGAAATCAGGTGGCATAGACTAAGATCGGACTACACATATATGTTGACTGATCTTTGTCTATGGTTCCTGGTAGCAGGAATATCATACAGTCAGGTTGACAAGAGTGAAGATTTTTTTTCACTACAAACAAGGGCGTAACTCCTATTACACAATTTATGCAAGAGCCTAAAAGAAATAAAGCCTCAGTTGAAAAATATCGTTGATAAATGATCATAACATCAAAACTTCAGCTTATCCAAGCTGTGGTTTCAATGTTTTGATTATTCACTAACGCTCAAATCATAAAAAGGGTGCAGACGAAGGGCATTCATTTTTTGTCACAGTCCACATATCACCTTTACCTTTTATATATTCTTTGGTTGTCGCCTTCTGAGTATGTATAAATTTCAAAGTCCTAGATACACCTATGACAAAGAACCCTTAACAGTGCTCTTGTTCTACAAAGTATTAGATAAGTCCAAATAAACAAGGCTTGCGAAGATAAATCAATTATCTTATTTTCCACAAATAAATTATTATCATCATAGGTGTATGATTTTTATATGCACTCAGAAGGCGACCAACATAGAACTTATGGGATAAAGGCAATATGTGACAAAAGATGAACGTCCTCCATCCGCTTCTCTTTTCTAATATTTGAGCATTAGTGAATAATCAAACATTGTATCTACAGCTGTAGTTTCTGCACATGCCTAATGAGTGTAATGGTAGTTACGCTTTTGATCAATAGTAAATTCTTCCTCTTTTTCTCGATCCTTTTCATGCTGAAACAGGAGTCAGAAAATTGTATTGAAATCAAGGTGCTGACAGCATTGAATGAACTAATTTTGGATCAGTTAATTTCTTTTGAAAATATTTCATCTTTCAGTTATTCTGGCTTAAAAAGGTAAAATAGGTAAATCCGTAATGTAGACTAAAATCAGACAGTATGTAATGGCAGATTGATATTTGCCTTTACCTCCTGCCAAAGCAGAAATATTTTTGGGTCAGCTTGACAAGGATTAAACAAAAACCAAAAAAAAAAAATCCCAGGGATATGGAATTCCCTTGCCCGACTTGTCCAACACAGGCTTTTCCACTTGCCTGCAAGTACATTTTTCTAGGCCACTTGTCCGTGGACAAGTAAATACTGGCAAAAATACAGTACAAAAAAGATCTAGGTGAAAAGTCATCCTTTTGTTTGTATCAAAGAGGAGAAAATTTTGTCTTAAATGAAGAAAATACTGGGTTACAGCATTTTTCTACATTAAAAACAATGTTTGTTTTTTTTCAATATTTGTTAATTCATATTTTATGGGCAAGTTCATTTTGATTCAGGACAAGTAGGAAATCAACTTTTCTTTGTCCATGGACAAGGGGAGAAAACGCCCCTGAAAAACCCAAACAAAAAAAGAAAAACAAAAAACAACACCCCAAATAAATGGAATTATAAACTGCACGTGATAATGCTTTCATTTACATAGTTGTATTTATGTTTTCTATAGGTAGTGCAGATTACTTATCGAATACATAGAATACTATGCATATTGAAATAAGTGCAATGGATCAGTTCCGCATGCAAGACTATTGACAAATTGTTACCAAAACACTCCCACTCTTCTAAATACCTGTTTTTTCCAGATTTTGTTTTTGTTATACGCCGCCGGAGGCGGACGTATATTGGCGTCATCTTCTCCGTCTGTCCGTCCGTCCGTCCATCCGTCCGTCCATCAGTCCGTCCGTCCGTACGTCCGTCCACTTTTCTTGTCAACGCAACTCCTCCTAAACTTCTGGCTGGATCTTCTTGAAACTTGGTCAATGTTATCACCTCAATTGGTAGATGTGCATGAAGGAAGGATTTTACTGTTCGTTGATTTTTGCCTGAGTTATGCCCCTTGATAACTTAGTCCCTAGGTCCAATTTTCTTGTCAACGCAACTCCTCCTAAGTTTCTGGCTGGATCTTCTTGAAGCTTGGTCAATCTTATCACTTCAATTGATAGATGTGCATGAAGGATAGATTTTATGGTTCGTTGATTTTTGCCTGAGTTATGCCCCGTGATAACTTAGTCTCTGGGTCCACTTTTCTTGTCAACGCAACTCCTCCTAAGTTTCTGGCTGGATCTTCTTGAAACTTGGTCAATGTAATCACCTCAATTGCTAGATGTGCATGAAGGAAGGATTTTAGGGTTCGTTGATTTTTGCCTGAGTTATGCCCCTTAAAAACTTAGTCTCTGGGGCTTATTGCCTCAGTTATGCCCCCTTAAAAACTTAGTCTCTGGGGCTTATTGAAATTGCAGCCTTGTGAATGCAACTCTTCCTAAGTTTCTGGCTGGATCTAAATGAAACTTGGTGGATGTTATAACAGAAATTGGTTGATGAGCATGAAGTAAGGATTTTATGGTTCATTAATTTTACCCTAAATTATGCCCCCTTAAAACTTAGTATCTAGGGCTTAATGTCATCACCATAATTTGTAGATGTACATGGATCAAGGATTTTATGGCTCATTTATTTCCCTGAATTATGCCCCCTTAAAACTTAGTGCCTGTGGCTTATTGAAATTGCAGCCTTGTGAAGGCAACTCCTCCTAACTTTTTGTCTTGATTTAAATGAAACTTGGTCATTTTCAATTTGGTTCTGTCAAAATAAGTAGTGTCTACAATTATTTCTGTGAAACAGCAGCAAAGTGGCGGCGTATTTTGTGACGATGGCACAATTGTTGTTATTTTGAGAGAATTAAGTTTTCTTCTTTGGGATCCTTTATTTCTGAGATAGATACTATACGGGGTTAGACTGATTCTCTTGATTGCGACATAAAATCAAGTTAAAACTATTCAAAATAGAACTGGAAGAGAAAAAAAATTGATTTAAGATGTGCCTTTTTGTAGAGTCTAAAATGAGGAAAGAAGTCAACCCTGAAGACATCAAGAAGACAACAAAGATACCAAAGGATCTTACCAAAACAACAACAACAATTAAAGAATCCATTATCTATTAGCTTGACATGGCTTGCTGATCTGAGAGGCTATAGAAAAAATGAAGTCAATCCCATTACAGGTATTACTTTCAAGTTTATACAAAGTTTGGCTTAAGGCTTTGGACCTGTAATAGTTCTGTAATGTTTAGGTAGTCAAGAACTTTAATAGTGTTAATCGAGGTTTCCTAATGTTTCAAACTTGGTTAACATTGTGAGAGTTAATGCATTCTGAAATGTTGCAGAACTCTTAGGGTTCTACTACCTTAAAATGAAGAATTCAGAACAGTTACACGTTTAAGTACTGGTGGGAACAGTCAATCTGCAAGTTCTAGACAATTGCTGGACTCAAAGCAGAATGAAGATTGTTCATCAAAGTCGGAAGAGCCTTAGCTTTATTGCTTGGCCTCTACTGAAAAAATATCAGTTCAGAAACCCTTGATCATTTGATCATTTATTTCAGATTTCACTATACGTGCAATTAATTGGAAATAAAAACCTTACTTTAGACTGAAGGCTTATGTATCTTTACGCTTTTAGCTCTGCTAGCTGTTTCGAAGAAAAGCTGAGATATTGTTATCACCTAGGCCTTTTTTGTGTTGGCGTTGTTGTTGTTGTTGTGCAGACATTGGTGTGAAACTTTAATTTTGGTCAAACCTGTTTTTATTGAAGATATCTTCATGAAACTTTGCATGTGTGTTTACTATCACAAGAGCTATCCAGTCTATCAAGGGGAATAACTATGAAAGTATTCAGAATGTTTGCTTTATCTAGCACCTGCAGCAGAGTGTTGCACCCGTAGGCAGTGTTATTGTTTACTTCATGATATTAGACTATAATATATGAAGATGGTATTTGATTTCATGGAGATATGATGCTAAAACCCTAATCACACTTTTATATGAATCTACTTTGCACATCTATACACTGTAATTAGGTTTTTTGTTTTATGACTCCATGAAATCAACAAATACTTTCAACATTAAAATGACAAAAAATTGATTAGCCCATTAGTCTTTTTTGATTACGGATATACCCATGCTAACATTTTTACAGAAATCATATTTTGAAGAAAAAAAACATTCCAGAAATAAAATGACTTCATTTAGTCACTCCATACAAGGTGGGAAATAAATAGAGGATATTGAATGAGTGGTCATTGAATACCGAATTTATTAAACAAGTCACCTGTAAACAGATAAAAACTCTGCGTAGCCTCATTTTTATGTGTTTCAGGTGACGAGTTTAATATATTTGGTTTTAAATGAAAACAAATTTACCATTCTATTTATAAAATGACCCAAATTTTTGCAATAAATCAAGGAATTTCTTGATATTTATATTTCAAGTTATTCCGCAAAATATATAACACTGTGAATCGAAGTCATCAAAATCACATTGATGTCATTTTCGCAACAAAAAGCTCATTTGCATAATTACTCCACTAGTGTTATAACACCCATGTAATATAAAAAATATTCAGCAAGTTTATTTCAATCCCGCGACCTAGAACATGTTATAAAGCATTTTATCCTGAATGAGCAATAAATAGAACACAATTTAAAACTTTAACAGTATTTGTTTAAATTTTTCAGGACCTATGAGTGGTGATATCTAGAGGATCCTTATATCAACCATCTCAAACAATTCAAACAGTGGCAAAATTAAAGTAAAATCCATATAGAGGGACAAACAATGGTGTAAATAGTGTAATATGTTATCAATAAGCAAAGATTAGAGAATAATTAAAATGAATACACTCTCAGAAATCATCCTCATGAAAGACCATTCCAATGAGTACCTACAACACAGTGTTTAGATGAGAAATAACAAGAAAAGATAGTCAACTTTACCTTGATATGTCAGAAGAAGCATACAGACAATAGTTCTTGTGAAAGACGTGCTTTAAAATTCTATAGACAATCATTGAGTTGTGTACATCTCTACAGACGTGCTGAAAGATTCGATAGACAATCATCAAGTTGTATGACTCTTCGGACGTGCTGTAAGATTTTATGGACATTCATCAGGTTGCATGACTTTGTGTACATCTCTACAGACATGCAGTTAGATTCTGCCAATCTTTGGACATAAGGACTTTATGGACAATCATTGTGAATCTTTTCTTTCTTGCACCGTTTGCAATACAAAATGTGTTGGAAGTGTTACCAATGCACTGAATATCTTTATAAAATCATATGAATGATGGTAACAAATCTTGAAAAATGCATGTTTTGGTGAGGAGAAAACAAAAAAATGATATTATTAAATTGACTCTAACTTATTATTGTATTGAAAGTTCCAAAAGACATTCATCTAAACTCTCAATGAGGTTGAAGCATGTATAAGAATATGTTCCATTTCGTCAAACTTCTCAGAGTAAAAGATAAGTTTATATAATAAGTTTGTAAAATGATTGTTGCTTGCAGATTTAATTGATAAGGCTCAAAAGGAAGATTTGTTAGACTTTTTGACCATTTTATAGACATTTATATTTGCACTTTATTTCCTTTACTATAATGTAGGTGATCTGTTTCGTATTAATAAATACATAATTGATAAATGTTCATTTTAGTAATAAAGGAGGTTAATAAAGGGATGGTGATATATACTCAGAACATAAAGTGCCACTAAGTTTTAAGTTAAAATTTCTATCCAAAACTTTAATAACGAATCTATATTGTCGAACGGTTAGAACAACCTTGTAGCTATTGATTAAAAACGTTTCGGATGCACGTGCATATTCAGCAAGTCTCGTGCAATGACTGTAAAGCCAGGGCTCATGCAAAGTGGAAAATCAGCTTTTCTGTCAGAGATACTTACGTCGTGTAGCTCGTGCAATTGTTTACATTTCGATTTTAAACTCAGTCATGGCAAGGCGTAGATTGTCTACAAATGAAAGATGGCGAATGAATTGAATGCGAGATTCTGGAATGTCTTGTAGAGCCATTGCCAGACAGCTGGGGTATCACCACAGCGTCATTACACGTTTGGTACAAAAACACCTACAGACAAACGACGTTAAGGACCGTGTCAGATCTGGACGCCCTAGAGTAACGTCTATTCGAGAGGATAGAGCACTTTTGCGTCAGGTCAGACGTCTGC
The DNA here is from genome assembly GCA_948146395.1 of Fragum whitleyi. Taxonomy (NCBI): domain Eukaryota; kingdom Metazoa; phylum Mollusca; class Bivalvia; order Cardiida; family Cardiidae; genus Fragum; species Fragum whitleyi. The sequence goes on along the minus strand of OX411554.1, from coordinate 36,399,909 downwards.
CCTTCACCAGTGCGCCTGTACTAAGAGACAACTGGAATACACACAGATGGGTCTCTATTTCAACAGTGCGAAATCGACTTCGGATGGCTGGGTATAAGGCACGAAGACCCCTCAAACGTCAAAAGTTACAACAGAGACACATCAATGAACGTCTAATATGGTGTAGAGCAAGGGAACGTTGAAACTTGGCATCATGGCTTCGGATCTATTGGTCAGATGAGTGCAGGATGTTGTTGCATGTCACCGATGGCCGAATTCGTGTTTGGAGAAAACCTAACACCCGATTTGCACCAAAGTATGTCCAACCAACCTATCAGGGCGGAGGTGGCTCCGTTATGATATGGGGTTATGTCTCCAAGGGCTGTAAACTGGACCTAGTGACAGTCCCAGGAACATTGACTGGCGATAAATATCGCGATAACATCCTTTTTCCTGTTGTAGTTCCACATTTTGACAATTACCCTCTTCGAACAAGACCAGTGTACATGGATGATAACACCAGACCCCACAGAGCAAGAGTCGTGGCGGATGTTATGCAACGTGAAGCCATCACCACCATTCCATGGCCGGCTTGTAGTCCTGATCTTTACCCCATCAAGCACCTCTCGGACATTTTAGGGCGCCGTATACGTTGGAGAGAGCCTCCTGTACAAAATGTGGTTGAGTTAGAAGCAGAACTGCACCAGGAGTGGCAGCAAATCCCTCAACACATCATCCAGAGGCTGATTCGTGGCATGCCGAGGAGGGTGCGCGCAGTGATCAATGCTCACGGATCTTACACACGCTACTGACTAAGATGTGACTGGAATTAATCGCATTTGTGTTATCTGACTTCTAAAACCAAGTTTCGTGTCATATACAACACTGTAAGTCGGCTTTGACAATAGTTTTTCATGTTTTTAAAAAAGGTGAAAATACGTCATTTACATTTCAAGGTACAAATTCAATAAAATTTATCACCACCCATGTATTGTTGTGAAATTGTTAAGTCAACATACCATTTTCAACATTGGAACTCAATATTTACATCTCTGTTATTTTGGATTAATGCAGGCTCCCTGCCTTTAAAAATCATCTGTCTAAAAACTGGTGGCGCTTAACTTCTTGTTCTGAGTATAAAAGGCTGGCTGTAAGGGGAGGTGGAGGCCAGAAAAATCTTGCTCTTTTTATTAGACCTTGCACTTTATTTCCTTTACTTGTCAGACAGAAACATTTATTTTGTAATAAACAAGTTTGTTCATTCAAATACCATAAATCTTCTAGCTGACAAGCAATTACTGACTGATAGAAATCGCAGTCTACTTTTTAGTTATCCTATAATGTAGGTGATCTGTTTTGTATTAATAAATACATAATTGATAAATGATCATTTAGGCAATAAAGGATGTTCATAAAGGGATGGTGATATAAATGGCTGGCTGTAAGGGGAGGTGGAGGCCAGAAAAATCTTCCTCTATTTATTAGACCATATATTAAGAAAATTGTACCAGTATATTAATTTTACTGGGCCTTTTATTTCCTATTTTTCTCATATTTTTAGATGACTTCCTATATTTTTATGGTGAAAAAAATATATATAAGTACAAAATGTGCTGGGCAACCTGAAATCCTCTTCATGTTCTTTTTGTTAAATTTTTACATAATTTTGGAGATGTTATTAATTTTATTTTCCCTGCAGTATTACTTATAACTGGAGGAATAATATGATAAAGCACCAAAAAAAAAATAAAAAAAAAATTAAGATTTAAGCTGTAAACACAATTTGCCACCTTTTTTTCTGTTCTATATAATCATCAGAGCTCTAAATTTAATGACATCCATTTTGAAGGTCAGTACAATACTACAGTATGTGGCTATACATTTATAGGCATTTGCAATAGTTTGATACTAACTAGTTTCAAAATGTTACATGAATTTTGTTATTTTTTTACAATTTTTTTTTAAGAACTATGAAATTTTCTATAAAGGAAGAGCACTATAACTCGAATATGCTATTGTGACTTGTGATTACAATACAATTGTATACGATCTACGAGTCACAAAAGCGAATTCTACGTAAAGGATAGAAAACGAATGCCGTGGTATATGGGAAATAGACACGAGCGTCAGCAAGTGTCTATTTCCCATATACCGCGGCATGAGATTTTCTATCTGACTTAGACCACGCTTTTCTAAAATTGTCTGCATTATTATCCGAATCTCTAAACAGTGAAAACAAGTAAAACTCACTGTGGTATTTCTGTAATTATGTGTAACAATACTGAAATTCCTTAAGAATCGGTCTGTGTTACTTTTTGCAGAATTTTTGGCATTTTTGCGATTATAGAAAGTCTTTTGGCGAAAAGCGCTCATATAAAATGCTCGTAACTTTTTTGAAATGACTCGGCACGCAAAACAACCTGTCGAGAATCACGTGCACGACATACTCCCATTGTTTATCTGTAAATAAAAAGCTCAAGAGTTGTATCTGTAATATATACTTTTGAAATACTGTTCTCTGATTGGCCAATTCGCTTCAAGCGTGGTCTAATTATAATTTAGAAAACTTGTTATTCAATATCCTATTTCAATTTAATTAAATTGTAAGATTTTCTCTTTTCAAGTTTTAGTAAAAAGTATACAGTATTCATTTATTATGCCCCCGATAGGGAGGCATCATAAATTTGACTTGTCCGTCCGTCCGTCCGTCCGTCTGTCCGTCCGTCCGTCATTCCGTCCAAAAACTTTAACATTGGCCAAAACTTCTAAATCAAAGCGGTGTCGGGGGCATTGTCATCTTACAGTGACAGCTCTTGTTTTTGTTATAATTCACACAAATGCTTATATTAATATATACCCGATTTGATGGTTTTAATGTTAGTTGTGTTTATCAGGGATTTTGTTTTCTGCTTGGCTGGGAAATCATTTTTATTTCTCAATATAATTTTTGAATTTTCTTTTATGTAAACTTGCACACGAAGTATTCCGAAAGTAATCTGTCTTGTTATTGAGAAATCTTTACATGTTTGGTTTTTGGTATTGAATTTTAAGATATAAAGAGGCTTATCTTTTAATTCACAGAGGTATGAAACTTAAAACCTTTTACACTTATGTATGAATCCAATGTGTACTAGTAAAGTGATTAGATTTTTCAGTTTCATTCTTTGGTGAATTATCAAAATACTCCCTTTATCTCTTAAAATTCTCCTAGAGAATTTTTGTCTTAATGAACTAGTTAGAATTTTATTTTAAGTTAATTTTGTGTTTGTCATGGATTACTTTCTTTACCCTGCTCTTGAAAAGATTTTTTGACATTATTTGCATAATCTTGTCAAATGAATGTTCCTTTTTTATGAAAAACTCATAAAAAGAAATATTTATTTGACAGAATTATGATGCATAAAGGTTGTGCTTATTGTCTACTACAAGGTAATCAAAATAAATGGATTTGATGGAAAAGAAATGTTTTTATTTGAGAAATATGGTGCATATATTTATATTTACCAGCAAAGAAAGTTTCAACAATTCAATTTTGATTATGACGGGTCACTTCTACAACTGACTGACCAGTGCTAGAAATAATATTACCGGTACTCGTAATTCATCCTTAAAAATGATTAGAGACCACCGACTATAAAAGAAATTCCTAAATATTAAAAAAGGGAGGGGGAACATCTTGTCCACAAGTTACCTCTACTTACACCGCGACCTTCTAACATGGGGAGTTTCACTGAGACGTGTGGCTGACTGTTGAAAGGACTTAATCTTACTATCTACTGTATATTCTATTTTATCTGCTTTCCACTTTTTGTAGAAACCTTTTTTTTAACAACTACATCATTTCATAAGTATCTCAATGATTAGTTCTGTAATAAAATCTAACTAAATAATTAAAACTAAAGTAATAATATCAAATCTAAAATAATAATAATGATGATTAAAATAACTTAATTCTCAATAATCTAAATAGATAAAGTAAATGATAACAATATATTTAATTCTCAATAATCTAAATAGATAAAATAAATGATAACAATATATTTAAGGGCTAAATGGAAGGCCCAGTGCAGTTATGTGCTGAGCCATCAAAATGAAACTAAAATTTAATATTTCATTTCTATTAATAAGCTTGAACATTATTAATAGAAATATGAGATAAATATCTGTATGATAAACAAGTATCATAAAATGGATAGAATGAGGCTAAAATTAGTGCATTTCTTTTCGTAACATTAAAGGAATGCTCTAATTTTTATCAGAATCCTATTGATCAATAGGTGACTGTATATTTATTCAAAGTGCCTAGAACCATATTCTTCTAGGCACTTTGACCAAACATTGTCTTATGACGTAGTGTAACTAATGGAAGGCTTAGTGCAGTTGTACGTGTGCTGAGCCATCAAAATGAAATTAAAATTTGATATTTTATTTTTATTAACTAGATACTTATGAATGATGTAGTTATTGTTATAGTTTGTTTTTGACCCACCCCTCCTCCTCTGAATGAAATGAATTGTGTAGTTATTATTATAATTTGACTGTTTTTACCCCCCCCCTTTCTCCCCCTCCCAATACACACTTATGAATGTTGTAGTTATTATACCCAGCCTGACAGACACACACATTCCCCCTAGAATGATATGGTTATTGTAATATTCATAATTTGATCATTGTGACTTCCACACTAAACACATCCTATGTTATTGCAACGATTTAAGATACTGACGCCTTTTTAATTTGTAGTGACTGTTTCCTTCTTTTTGACAACTGAGACTCTAGAGCAACTTAATCATTGACTTTGACTGATGCTTTTCAAGTCTAAAAGTTGACATAAAGTTTAAACCAAGGACAAAATGATCTTTGTATACCACTGACATGAAGCTATGAGACTTCAGACTGGATACCATGACCACACCTAACTTCTTTGAACTTTCATTCTAAAAAGTATATAACTTATCATTTCAGATATAGTTATTTAAATTATTAGCAAATGTTGTCATTTGACTCCATTTCATTGTAAAATTCAATATGAATTTTCAGAAGGTATTACATTGTTATATCACTGAAGAAGTTCTCATTAAGGGAAATAGGGTATCCTATGACAAGCACTTGTTAAGTTAGTTGCATGTTTATTTTGTACCTACTTTTATTGTATGTTTAAGGTAGTGGACCCGTAATAGTTTCGCAACATTTTGGAAGAAATGAACTTTAACAATGTTAACCCAGATTTCCTAATGATTTTCATTAGGAAACCTCGGTCGACATTGTGAAAGTTCATAGGTGCCGGAATGTCGCGGAACTATTACGGGTCCACTACCTTAACCAGTGTAGAATCTGAAGACTTTTTGTCACCTTTCATTGTTAGCTCACCTGAGCACATCGTGCTCAAGGTGAGCTTTTGTGATCATTGAATGTCCGTCGTCTGTCGTGCGTCGTCCAACGTCATGCGTCAACAATTTCAGTGTTTACACTCTAGAGGCCACAATTATGATCCAATCTTCATTAAACTTGGTCAGAGTGTTGGTTAGGTCACAAGGATGAACCCTATAAAAAATGGAAAGGATCCATGCCATATCAAGGGAAAAGGGGCCTTAATGACAATTTTCTTGTTTACACTCTAGAGGCCATAAATATGGCCTAATCTTCATGAAACTTGGTCAGAATGTTTTTTCAGTTCACAAGGATGAACCCTATTGAAAATGGGAAGGATCCATGTCATATCACGGGAAAAGGGGCCTTAATGACAATTTTCTTGTTTACACTCTAGTGGCCACAAATATGGCCCAATCTTCATGAAACTTGGTCAGAATATTTGTTAGGTCTCAAAGATGAACCCTATTGAAAATGGGAAGGATCCATGCCATATCAAGGGAAAAGGGGCCTTAATGACATTTTTTTTGTTTACACTCTAGAAGCCACAACTATGGTCCAATCATCATGAAACTTAGTCAGAATGTTTGTTAGGTCATGAGGATGAACTCTTTTGAAAGTGGGAAGGATCCGTGCCTTATCACGGGTAAAGGGGCCTTAATGACAATTTTCTTCAAAGAGCTCCAGACGCCAGAAATATGGTCCAATCCTCATGAAACTTGGTCAAAATGTTTGCCAGGTCACAAGAATGAACTCTGTTGAAAATGGGAAGGATTCATGCCATATCACAGGAAAAGGAGTCTTAATGATGATTTACTTGAAATAACTCTAATGGCCACAAATATGGCCAAAACTTAGTGAAACTTGGTTTTATGTAGAAATTATCTTCTTTATGACATCTGCCTTTTTACTTGATGTGATGTCCAAGTGATCAAAGAGTCAGGTGAGCGATCTAGGACCATCATGGTCCTCTTGTTTTCATTATATCATTTCTAAATCGTCAATATATTGTCAGTATGCCAAGATGCTTGCAAACTTTTGCAAATGATGCCCACTTTTCCATGCAATTGCAAATGCAAAGCTGGGTTTTCATCCTAAATGAAGAAAGAAAATTTTGTGATAATTCAATATTCTTATTAAGCTAACAAAACCTTTTAATCACACTTTATTTACAATATTTTGATTGCCTTTTATGGTATTAGATGGATTAGACTATTAGATGTTTGATTATACAATATTTTGATTGATAGGCCTTCTTCTCTCTTGATTTTTCCCTTTCTTTAAGCACCTTATTTTAGATGTTAAAAAAATCATCTTTCAAGGAACTAAAAAGGGTTTTTTGCAACATAATGATAAATCATATTTGAAACATTGTAGAAAATTAATAAAAACTTTTTTCATGGGATACACACATTTTTTACCCTGACATGCTAATTTTTTATGACTTTCTAGATAATTTAATCTTAATTTGTAAGGCTTAATTGTAAACATTTATGATATTAATTACCAGTAAATATATACATACAAATACCTTAAAGGGGAGCATAATGTGACAACATTGTAAGTTTTTTTTTAAATTCAGGCTTGATTTCATACAAGACTCATCTTGAATTTTGAAGGAAACATGAATTTAGAAAAAATATATTAGATTTATGTAAGTTACAAACATTGTTATTCTTTATTTGGTGCTTAATACTCTTGTAGTTTAAAGGTAAAATGTCTGGGAGCAATATACCCAGGAGTTCTGAGTTCAAATCTTGGCAGGGGTCAACTCAACACCAATAAGATAACAATTTTGTGAAATATATAAATCTAATGATATACCAATCTTTTTACTCTGTCTGAGTGGAGGTTGGTTTAGACAGCTTTTACTGTAATCATTGGTATGTCTTGTGTATTTCAAAATTCATATTTGTTAAGCCATATGAACACATGTTTGTTAAGCGTTACTAGTATTAAATTCATCTTGCGTTAATGCATAAAAAGCATTAAGAGTTGTTAGTTTTGTTTTGTCCAAGGGAGAATTGAGACTGGATTTATTCACCAGGCTAGTTTTGAAAAAAAGCCTATTTCACAAGGGGCAATGCCACAGCGCACTTATGCAATCCAAAGATTTCCAGAGTGCAGTGAATAAACCATGACACTGCCTGAATCTCAGCAGGAAAGCAGTAGGAGAGTTACTGTAATCTCCTAAATTGCCAAATTGAAAGAGAAGCAAATACAAATTTTGCATCTTTTTCAATTTTATCATCAACTCTCCGCCATAGCAGAGTTGGTAGCCCTTCTGACTATCAATCTAAAGGTCCCAGGTTTGATCCCCGGCGGCACTCATCCTTTCTGACTATTTGTCTCCCACCCATGGGTTGATAATCGTTGACCTATGTGGGGTAGCAGTTTGAGACTAGGAGAGGATGAGATTGTGGTACTGGTGTGAGAAATACCAGGAATCCATTGTTATGTGTTCCAGCCTCCGCAATACAGCTGTAAGATTGTTGAAAGTAGCGTAAATCCCATTCAAATAAAAGCCGCCGTAATAGCGCAGTGGTAGCACGTCGGACTGTCAATCTACTGAGGTCCCGGGTTCGATCCCCGACGGCAGCACTCATTCTTTGCGACTATTTGTCTCTCACCAATGGGTTGATAATCGTAGACCTATGTGAGATAGTAGCTGGAGGCTAGGAAAGGATGTGGTGGTTGTACTGGTGAAAGAAACACCAGGAAACCATTGTTAGGTGCTCCAGCCGCCGCGATGTAACTGAAAAAATGTTGAAAGCGGCGTTAAACTCCATTCAATCAATCACCCATTCAAATAAAAAAAAGTTTGATCATCGACAGCGGCATTCATCCCTCCAACCATTTTGTCTCTTACCAATAGGTAGATTATCCTAGACCTATTGGAGATAGCAGCTGGAGGCTAGGAACGGATGTGATGGTAGTACTGGTAAGAGAAGTACCAGGAATTCATTTTTAGGTGATCATATGATATAACTATGATTGTTCATTCAAACAAACAAAATTATCCACTTTCCAACTCTCAACAAACAAGGGTGGACATCTACTTGCAGTATTATTCTTTATGCATAATTTGGTCATGTATAGATACAGAAGTTTAAGTGAGGTATCAAGGGCAATTTGTAGACAAAATTTACCTTAGATCACTCGAACCTGTGCATCTGTACTGGGAGCTTATAGAAAATTAAACAAACTTTGATATACGTATAACTTCAATATGGTATTTCGTCTATTTCAAAATGCATTTGTATACTATCCAAGAGTCCAAATAGTAAATTCTTCTTGTACATAAATATACTTAAGTATGCATGGATTTTAGCAGCCATGGAGTTATGAACTTCTCTAAATTTGGATTATCTGCGCCCTGGCATAGAAGCTCCACCTGTGGATTTTCTGCGTATTCTTCTACTATTATTCAACTAATAATATATGTATGCGCAAAACATGCGGATCTGAATTTTCACATATAGATACACAAAAAATGTTAATACGAGTGTAAGAACTGTCCGCATGTGAACAAACAATTCTTCCCTGGATATTTTTGCTTTCAAAACAAACTTTGATTTTATGGTTTACGTACATTTCGTCATGCGGATTTTTGCATACTGTTATGGTGATCCAGGGAAGGTTTATTTGCGTACAAATGCACAATTCTTTCAAGCCATTTAATCTTTTTGGCGTATCTGTATGCGTAAAATAAGATTTGTGTGTTTTGCATAAACACAAGGTTGAGAACAACAGTATTTTTACGCAGAAATTTTGGGGGTGGAACTTTTGCTCCAGGGCGCAGAAAATCCAAATTTGGAACAGTTCATACCTGTGTCTTGACTCAATTTGTATAGGCAAGCTGGTAGTTAAACATTTAACCTTGGCTATATCTGCTTGAAACTTAGCATGTGTATTCTCTGTCATAAGAGCAACCATTACTATCAAGGGGAATAACCCTATATACATTTTTGTCATCCAGTTTGTGATGTGCGAGACAAAGTTGTTACAATGATAGCTTGGTGTATGTTTGTGTGACTCTCCATCTGTCCATTAGTCAATCTGTCAGTTTTTGTCCAGACATTTACTCCCACACTCATGGATAATTTCAAACAACTTGGTACAATAATTTGTTTTCTGTCATCCTTGAAAATGCTATTTAAAGGAAAAATTCAGATAGATCCAAGGTCAAGGTCAAAGTTTGACCTTGTCAAATTCTTACATTTAAGAGATGAAGAGAGTATTTGTTGATTTCATGGAGGTATGAAACTAAAAACCTTATTGCACTGTATGAATATGCAAAGCAGATCAATGTACATGAGTGATTAGGTTTTTAATTTCATACCTTCATGAAATCAACAGAAAGTCTCTTCATATCTTATAATTTGATTTCTTGAGGCATTAATGTAAAGATTTATCCTCAAATTCAAGGATTATTAATAGGACTACCTACAAATAAGCTGTGTAATAAACTTGTTAACATTGGGTGATGAAACCAATTTTTCAGCCAATCAGAATGCACAAATTCTGATTTACTCAAGGTGCACCGTGATAGAGGAGGATGGATGGATTTCAAAACAGCTCAGCACTATTGTTCTGCATTATGAGTGGATGTGTCATTTGAAAAAAGCCTCAAAGGTCAGAAGAGCTATTGCAATACCAATTTTCCCGTACCAATTTTCAGGTCCACCGTCAATCTGTTAACTTTTACTTTTAACGCTCTAAAGTCCACAGTTTTTAGCTCCACTGGCCGAAGGCCAGCGAGCTATTGTCATGGCGGTGTGTCCGTCGTGCGTCCGTCCGTCCGTCCGTCCGTCCGTGCGTCCTTGCGTGCGTAAACTTTTTCTTTAAACATCTTCTCCTCCCAAACCAATGGGCAGATTTTGATGAAACTTGGTAGAAATGTTCCTTGGGTGACCCTCTTCCAAAATTGTTAAAGAAATTTTGATTGACCCCCAAATATGGGTGTGGCAGGGCGTGGCATTTTTTCACTTTGAAATCTTTAAAAATCTTCTCCTCCCAAACCATTGGGCCAATTTCAATGAAACTTGGCATGGATGTTCCTTGGGTGATCCTTTACCTAAATTGTTCAAGAAATTTTGATTGACCCCTGAATATGGGCGTGGCAGGGCGGGGCTTATTTTGAGCCCAAAATCTTTGAATGACATCTCCTCCTGAACCACTGGGCCGATTTCAATGAAACTTTTATAGAATGTTCCTTGGGTGACCCTTTACTTAAATTGTTCAAGAAATTTTGATTGGTGTATAAAAATGGGCGTGGCAGGGCGGGGCTTATTTTGAGCCCGAAATCTTTGAATGACATCTCCTCCTGAACAACTGGGCTGATTTCAATGAAACTTTAACAGAATGTTCTTTGGATGACCCTTTACTTACATTATTCAAGAAATTTTGATTGGTCCATAAATATGGGCGTGGCAGGGCGGGGCTATTTTGAGCCCGAAATTTTCAAATGACATTTTCTTCTGAACCACTTTGTTGATTTCAATGAAACTTTTCCAGAATGTTCCTTGAGTGTCTCTTTTTTACAAAAAATATTTGCTAAATTTTGATAGGCCTATAAATTTGGGCGTGGCAGGGTGGGGCTTTTATTGAGGCCAAAATCTTTGAATGATATCTCCTACGGAACCACTCAGCCAATTTCAATGAAACTTTACCAGAATGTTTCTTGGGTGACTATTTACTTAATTTGTTCAAGAAATTTTGATTGGTCCATAAATATGGGCATGTCAGGTGGGGCCTATTTTGAGCCCGAAATCTTTGAATGACATCTTCTGAACCTTATGTTTTAATAAGATTGGTCAAGGGTTGCAGGTTCATTGTGATTGAGTATTTTGGTGCAATATAGACCAGAACCATTTAATCATTACTAAATAGGTCCTAGGAGATTTTGGAGTGTTAATGTATTCATTTAAAGTAAGCTTTATTTACTGAAAGTCTAAAGATTTTAAAGCCAGTGGAGCGATACAGGCCCTCTTGGGCCTCTTGTTATTACATTGCGAACAAAACTCCTCTTTTATTAATAGATACATTCATGTGAAACTTTCACACAATATTCCATTTCCAGTAACTATTTGCATTTGTGGCTTTTTAGCTCAGCTGTTTTCAAAGAAAACCCAAGTATTGCTATAGCCTTGGTGTCATCCTCGTTGTTGGTGTCATTGTTGTTGTTGGCGTCGTCGTGGTGCGAAAACTTCAACATTTTGTGATAACTTTTAAATGGTAAGTGATAGGGCCATCATATTTCACATGATGATTGACTGTGACAAGGTCTTTCTTTTGGTACTAAGTTCAAGGACATCAGTCAAGGTCAAGGTCATTTATCAATGTCAAATTTGTGAAAAGAATGCAAAAACATTTTGCAATTACTTTTGAATGGTAAGTGATAGGGCCTTCATATTTCACATGATGATTGCCTTGCCTAGGACAAGGCCTTTCTGTTGGTGCCAAGTTCAAGGTCATCAGTCAAAGTCAAGGTCATTTTTCAAGGTCAAAAAAGTGAAAAAATGCAAAAACTTTGACATCTTTGTGATATCTCTGGTTCTACTGAAACATTCACTTGAAACTTGGCACACATTTTCACCAGCAAAAAAGTATTCTTTTCTATCAAGAGGGATAACACTAGAAGCATTTTCTGCAAATTATGCCCCTTTTTCTACTTAGTTTTTTCACCATCCATTAGTTTTTTTCAGCTTCCAGCAATTCCCGCCGAGCGTGGGCACCCAGTAGGTAGTGCTCTTGTTAGTTATATGCTGCGTCATATTAAAGGGGCCTTTATATTCTCTTTTAACACAAACCCTTCATTTATACAAGGAAGATAATGAAAAATTCACTTAGTACTATACATTATTTGACCATGTGCATATTGATATTGTCTAGTGATAATACACTGTGTCATTGAAAAGGGGGCCTTAATGCAAACTTCCTTATTACCAAAAGCCTCTTTTATTAATGGATGCACTCTTGTGAAACTTTCACAGAATTTTCCATTCCATAGAGTTTGTGTATTTGTGGCAATATAGTTACATTCTGCGTCATGATCTAGAGGTAGAGCGTCAGCCTCTTGACCCTAAGGTCCTGAGTTCAATTCCAAGGAGGGGGTATCAATTTTGGTTCTTTCATTGGCCCACACATTCGGCATGAGTACTGGTGAATTTTCCAGGAAGGAGAATCTAGAGGGATTAATCTAAGTTGTAAGAACTTGTTTCCAAATCGATGTAGAATAAATAGGTTTAAACCATAAAAGGGGCCTTTATTTATATTTATTGTTAACGCTACTCCTTCATTTATACATGGAAATTTTACTAAGAATTATACATCATTTGACCATGTGCATATTGATCTTCTCCCCAGTAACCAATGAGCCGATTTCAACCAAACTTGGCAGGAATGTTCCTTCGGTTACCCTTTTAAATACTTGTTTGTGAAATTATGATTAAACCCGAAATATGGGCGTGGCAGGGCGCGGCATTTTTATGCCCCCGTATCGAGAGATCGGGGGCATATTGTTTTTACTCAATGACATGTCCGTCTGTCTGTCTGTCTGTCTGTCTGTCCGTCCGTCCGTCTGTCCGAAAACTTTACCCAAAAACTTAACCTTTGCCTTTTCTCCAAAAGTATTTGACATACAAAGCTGTACTCCAGAGTCAAGGTCATGTGACAAGGTCAAGGTCATGTGACAAGGTCAAGGTCATCTGTCAAGGTCAAACTAAGAAAAAAATGCTGTTTCGGGGTCATTCGTGTTTCACAAACACATCTTGTTTCGCTTTGAAATCTTTAAATGACATTTCCTCATGAGCCACTGGGCTGATTTCAATGAAACTTTACCAGAATGTTACTTGGGTGAGCCTTTTTATACCCCCGGAGGGTTGTATTATGTTATCATCTAGCGGCATCCTCTGTCTGTCTGTCTGTCTGTTAGCAAATTCGTGTCCGGTCCATAACTTTCAAACTATAAGGCCTATGGTCTTGAAACTTCACAGGTGTATAGATCTCATAGCTAGGTTGTGCGGAGCGCAAGAACCACAACTCTACCATTTATAATTTTTGAGTTATTGCCCTTTGTTTGATTCAGTAAGTTACTTCGTGGTGGGTCCATAAGTTTGAAACTATAAAGCCTATAGTCTTGAAACTTCACAGGTGTATAGATCTCATAGCAAGGGTGTGCAAAGCGCAAGAACCACAACTCTACCATTTGTAATTTTTGAGTTAATGCCCTTTGTTTGATTTAGTTAGCAATTTTGTGTTTGGTCCATAACTTTGAAACTATAAGGCCTATGGTCTTGAAATTCACAGGTGTATAGATCTCATAGCTAGGGTGTGCAGAGTGCAATAACCCTAACTCTACCATTTATAATTTTTGAGTTATTGTCCTTTGTTTGATTCAATTTGCAAATTTGTGTCCCGTCCATAACTTTCAAAATACAAAGACAACAATGTTGAAACTTCACATGTATGTAGAACTCATAGCTAGGGTGTTTGATTTCATTATCTCAATCTGATTGAATTTGTGATTATTTTAGTAGTACTCAGGTACTTGCAACACTTCGTGAATATTTTAGTACTCGGTGAATTTTGTTTTATCGGATACTTGCAAGAGACTTTTAGAAAACAGGACATCAACAAATATCACATAAGGTAAGACAGCTATATGGATCAATTAAAAGTTCAAAACAACACCCATTTATTTCTGAGCTTCGGGCGTATAATGCCATGCCCAGCGTTGCTGTTCTTGTTCTTGAAATTATGATTAACCCACAAATATGGGCGTGGCAGGGCGTGGCATTTTTCACTTTGAAATCTTTGAATGACATCTCCTCCTGAAGCACTGGGCTAATTTCAATGAAACTTCACCAGAATGTTCCTTGGGTGACCCTTTTAAATTGTTCGCAAAATTTTGATTGGCTCATAAATATTGGCGTGGCAGGGTGGGGCTTATTTTGAGCCTGAAATCTTTGAACGACATTTCCTGAACTGCTGGGCCGATTACTTTACAAGAATGTTACTTCGGTGACCCATTCCAAAGATTGTTCGCTAAATTTTGATAGGCCAAAAAAATAGGGTAGTGGCAGGGCACAGTGCTTATTTTGAGCCCTTAATCTTTAAATTACATCTCCTCAATCACCGGGCCAATTTCAATGAAACTTCCCAGAACGTTACTTTGGTGACCCTTTCCAAAAATTGTTTTGTGAAATTTTTATTGGCTCATAAATATTGGCATGGCATGGCAGGGCTTATTTTGAGCCCGAAATTTGACCATGGCAACATTTATTTTGCCATTTGGTGAAAAAACAAAATAAAATAATCACGAATAAAGGGGGTTTAATGTTAAATTCCCTGGTTAATATAACTACTCTTTTCTTTTATAGATACATTTCATGGGGAAAGGGGCTTCATGTCATATTTATTATTTATTGTTTACACAACTTCATCATTTGTGCATTGATTGTCGTGAAAATAAAACAAAATATTTCCATGTGACCATGGCCACAACTTTGCCATTTGGTGCAATCATGCGGCGTATTGGGAACAGGGGCCTTAAAGTAATTTTTTTTATCAACACAAAAACTCCTACATTCATGAATATATGGTCATGAAACTTTTTTCTTGTTATATCTTGAATGACACTTTCAAGACATAGGCTTTTCAAAGAGTCAATAGAGCAGTCTCATCAGGCCCTTATGGGCCTCTTGTTTTTCAGAGCAAGTGTTTTACATTCTGTTGCCAGTTTTTCATGAATTCTTATGTTAAATATTGATTAAAAAACTACACAAATTCAACATTTTAGATGTAAGAAAAGTATCAGCACATAGCGTCGGTTGGTGACCAAAATCTTGTAACTCCAGCTGATTCAAGCTGTTGTTACATGGCCTTGATCCCCCAGCAGGGCTTGTGCTAGCTTTTTAAATTTGGGAGTCATTGACCCCTTGTCCCAAAATTCTTGGGGTCAACATTTGTTTTGAAGGGGTCATATAAAAGCAAACATGAAAACTTATCAGATAAAGGCAATTTATATAACTGAAACAACATAAACAATAGACACACTTTATTGTTAATGTTGTTTCATTTATATCAATAGATCTTTTGTTAAAATATGAAGAAAATAATTGATTTATATAATCTTTTACATTGCATAGGTTGCAGGACTGGAAACTCAGTGGGACAAAATGACCTCCTGCATTTTTTAGGGTCAAAATGGGATTTTCCGGAGTCAAAACCCTAGTTTAAGGGTCAAACACGAACCCTTCCCAGCAACGATAGACTAAATATTTGTGCCTCCTGTACCGATGGATAGGTTGGAGCAAATTGTTTAAACATTGTCTGCCTGTCTGTCTGTCAATCATGTATGATTATGTAACACACATACAGATCATTTATTCGTGGCTATTCAATATGGGGGAGGGGTCAGTGCTAAACTATTGTATCGACATTTACAATTTATGACCACGCATACTCTGTAATATGTAACCTTTAGTGATAATTCAATACATCCTTCATTTATAAATGTAACCCATCATGCAATAAAAAGCCATCTGGGAACACCAAAATTTAAATATTTGAAAAAAAGATCCGTTCCAGTAGAGGTCAGTTCAGGTTCCCGTTTAAAAAATTGTTCTACTACTAGAAGATAAAATGTTCATTTGTTATTCAGAAAAATTAAGTTAGTGGACCCGTTATATAGTTCCACATTGTTTAGAAATAATTTACTATTAGGGATAATTCTTGCTCAGAATAGCATGTGCAAAAATATCTCATTCACCCTTATCTAATGAGAACTTAACAATTTTTGGTGAGAAAATTTTAACAAAACTATGGCCAAGCGCGAAACAGTTGTAACTGCCTATATTATTATGGGTAGTTACAACTGTTTTGTGCTAAGCCAACAAAATACGTCACTAGATTAAATTTTGCTTTGAGATTTTTCCCTCATTAAGCCAGTTTTAATGAGATTTTTTGCAGAAAAATGAGAGAATTTCTCAATCTATCACCTAAAAACAATCCCTAATCTTTAACAGCGTTAACCAAGCTTTCCTAATGATTTTCATTAGGAAACCTAAACACTGTGATAAATCATGAGTTTTGAGATATTGAGAACTATTAATGCACTTTATGCACCAGATGGTCTCTTTTCCCTTACCAAAATATATTGCCTCTCGCAAATATTTGCTGCAAATTTGCTGCAAATTCATTTTTCGTATTCAAATGAGCTTTCTTGCAAACAGTTTGCAGCAAACAGTTCTCGCAAACTCCCGGCAAACTCTCTGCAACCTTGCCGCAAACATCATGCAAACAATTTTTGAACAACTCTCTTACTATGAATAAGGTATTTTTCCATTTCTAATAAGTTTCTTTTGTAATCCATGGGTCATAAATGCTTTTATGTGCAATGTTTTGGTTTCTGAAGGGTTTAGTAAAAAAAAGAAAAAAAAAAATATTGTGGAGTCTGCAGGATTTGAACCGGGGTTTTCTAGTTAAGGTCACAAAAAATATTTTATTAATATGTAAATCTGAGATTTCTTTCTCAAACTTCATGATTCAATATTCATTTGGCATAGTATAGACCTATGCTGACCTTCAACTATACTTTAGATCACTATACTATAACCCTATCTAAGTAGAAATTGATAAACCATACCTTTTTAACTGCTACGCTCAACCACTGGACCACTGAGGCAGATGGTTGAGATGATCTTTTTATATAGTAATAAACTTAATGTGGCTTCTAATCTGCTGCAAACTTGCTGCAAACTGTTTGCGAGAACAGTTTGCTGCAAACAGTTGCCGCAAACAGTTTGCTGCAACTGTTTGCAGCAAATTTGCGGCAAACTGTTCTCGCAAACAGAGCCGCCACCATAGCGCAGTTGGTTAGGCATAAGACTTCCAATCTGGAAGTCGTGGGTTCGATCCCCGGTGGCGGCAAATATCCTTTCCGACTTTTGTCTCTCACCAATGGGTAGATAATTGTAAAACTATGTGAGATAGCAGTCGGAGGCTAGGAAAGGATGTAATGGTAGTACAGGTGAGAGAAATACCAGGAATCCATTGTTAGGTGCTCCGGCCGCCGCGATATAACTGAAATAATGTTGAAAGCGGCGTTAAACTCCATTCAATCAATCAATCTCGCAAACAGTTTGCAGCAAGTTTGCAGCAATGATGAAGTAGTTAGATTTATATATGTGAGCTGTTAAGCAAAATAGAACCATGTTAGGAGGGTGAAAAGTTTCAACTTGGGGAGGGACTACACTATCTGGGTAGGCTGGCTCGGTTTAAGACTTTTCCAGTTAATGAATTTTCGGAATTTAGAATGAATATTCCTTAACCATATATCAATGTTTTCTGTGTTGAACCTCTGGGTAACCTCTGCTGAATGATCTGACCTCTTATTTTAATATTCACTTTTTACTTTACCAAGATGGTATCTTTTCATTTTTGGGATGGCTTTTGAATTATTTACAGTTAGCTTCTTTGAGCATGTGCACAAAAATTCATATAGCTTTAATGAAAATGATATATAGTAGTTTAAAAATGGAGTATTCGGCTGCTTTAGGTACTGGTAAAATGAAGGGACTGGATTATATAATAAGAAAAAATTCTTAGTAAATTTTCTTCCAACAGTATTTTCACACTTAGATAAAGTGTATGCTTAGATCAGAATGCACATATATTCAGACTGATCTTAGTCTACTGTCTGCTAAAGCCTTATGTAGGCCTACAGCAGAAAATACTTAGATAAGCATGGGAAGGTTTAATAATGACCCAAAATAGCTATTTACAATTGGAATGAATCTTATAAGATTTTTTTTTCAAAGTTCATCTTCTTGCAAACTTCCTGCTAAGTGCATGATCTAACTAATGAAAAAATGTGTTCTCGCAAACTTACTGCAAACTTCCTGTTTGCAAATAGTTTGCAGGAACATATTTTTTTTATCTAAGGCGTTTGCAGTAAATGGATTTTCTGCTGCAAACACATGTTAAGTTGCTGCTAACTGTTCTTGCAAACAGATTAGTTTGCTCCAAATTTGCGCCAAATTTGCTGCGAATTTGCAGCAAACTTTGTATTTCTGTAAGCGTGAATTACCATGCATATGCGTAATTTTGTTTTATTGACAAATTTATAAAATAGTGGCGCAACCATGCCAGTACTTTGGTGATTTCAAAACTATCAAAATGAAATTAAGTTTCTGAAAATTTCATATTAACACAAAAAATATCAAGATAAAATTATTGTAATATTAATCTATCTGTTTTCACTCATTTAACTGTTTAGCTGTTGTTGGTTTTTTTTTCAGAGAAATCTGAGGTAATGATGTCAGCATTGGCATTGGGGTGACTAACTTTAACCTTGGTCATGTCTCTGTTATTATTGAAAATATCTTCATAAAACTTGTCAAGAGTTATCCAGACAATGAAGGGGGATAACTATGAAAGCACTTTTGTAAGAGGTAAGTCCCTTTTCAACTTGGAATCTTGCATTTTCAAGCACCTGCAGCCTAGCGTTGCACCTGTAGGCGGTGGTCTTCTTCAAATATTTGACCTTGACAGATGGCCTTATCATATGACCTAGACCTTGGTATCTGTAGATAGCGTCATCCAAAAAAAGGCCTGGTGTATATACATATGACTGTCACGCAGAAAGGGACCATCTGGGAACTCTGTAAAAAAAAAAAAGAGATTGGTTCTAGTACAGGCCAACCGGGGGTCGCATTTCCAAAATTCTTTCACAGGAAGGTAGATTGATAATTCTAGATTCAGAGAACTATTAAAAGGCAAATATTTTCGACCCTAGTCAGTCTGCGCATTGGGACTAGGATCAAGAGTTTAGGGTCTACCTAGATGGTCCCGTTTTGCGTGATGGGACACATATGTCTGTCCAATTCTCCCAGGTTTGTAAGATCATCTGAACCCTACTTAACCCTTTTCCTGCTGAATTTGAATTTTGTTTCTAATAAATTGCCATTTATTAGCTCAGCTGTTTTTGAAGAAAACCCAAGGTATTGTGATCATATTGGTGTCATTTGTGTTGTTGTAGGCATTGGCATGACAAACTTTAACCTTGGTCATATCTCTGTTGTTATGGAATATATCTTCATGAAACTTGGTATGTGTGTTTATCATCAAAAGAGCTATCCAGACTATCAAAGGGGATAACTCTGAAAAAAAATTGTAACAGTTATGCCTCTTTTCTTACTAAGACTAAGATCCTTAGGACAATTGATTGATTGATTGAATGGAGTTTTACACCACTTTCAATTTTTTTTCAGTTATATCGCTGCGGCTTGATCACCTAACAATGGATTCATAGGTTTACGATTATCAACCCATTGGTGAGAGACAAATAGTCGGAAAGAATGAGTGCCGCCGTAAGGGATTGAACCCGCCTTAGAACAACTACTTTTAAGATACTGCACAGAATTGGAATCCATGAAAAAGTCTGCTTGCAATGACAACAGAGTAAAAAAAACTTTAGACATCTTCTACTTCCAAACCAGAAGGGTTAAAACTTATTTATGTAGCGTCTTACATATTTGCCTAAAATCATTTCACAAAAAATGCAAATAATTGCTCTTACTTTAATATGAGCCCTATGTTTTGGAATTCCTGATTTAGTATAGAAACAAGAGTGCCATAGTCACAAAATACGCCGCCACTTTGCTGCTGTTTCATGAAAATAATTGTAGACACTACTTATTTTGACAGAACCAAATTCAAAATGACCAAGTTTCATTTAAATCAAGACAAAAAGTTAGGAGGAGTTGCCTTCACAAGGCTGCAATTTCAATAAGCCCCAGACACTAAGTTTTAAGGGGGCATAATTCAGGGAAATAAATGAGCCATAAAAACCTTGATCCATGTACATCTACAAATTATGGTGATGACATTGACAAAGTTTCATTTAAATAAAGACAAAAAGTAAGGAGGAGTTGCGTTCAAAAGGCTGCAATTTCAATAAGCCCCAGATACTAAGTTTTAAGGGGGCATAATTTAGGGTAAATTTAATGAACCATAAAATCCTTACTTCATGCTCATTTACCAATTTGGGTTATAACATCCACCAAGTTTCATTTATATCCAGCCAGAAACTAAGGAAGAGTTGCATTCACAAGTCTGCAATTTCAATAGTCCCCAGAGACTAAATTTTAAGGGGGCATAACTGAGACAATAAGCCCAGGAGACTAAGTTTTTAAGGGGCATTACTCAGGCAAAAATCAACGAACCATAAAATCCTTCCTTCATGCACATCTACCAATTAAGGTGATAACATTGACCTTGTTTCAAGAAGATCCAGCCAGAAACTTAGTAGGAGTTGCGTTGACAAGAAAAAAACTGAGGCAATAAGCCTCTGAGACTAAGTTTTAAAAGGGACATAACTCAGGCAAAAATCAATGTTTCATTAAGATCCAGCCAGAAACTTAGGAAGAGTTGCATTCACAAAGCTGCAATTTCAATAAGCCCCAGAGACTAAATTTAAGGGGGCATAACTGAGGCAATAAGCCCCAGAGACTAAGTTTTTAAGGGACATAACTCAGGCAAAAATCAACGAACCATAAAATCCTTCCTTCATGCACATCGACCAATTGCGGTGATAACATTATCCAAGTTTCAAGAAGATCCAGCCAGAAACTTAGGAGGAGTTGTGTTGACAAGAAAACACTGAGGCAATAAGCCCCAGAGACTAAGTTTTTAAGGGGCATAACTCAGGCAAAAATCAACGAACCATAAAATCCTTCCTTCATGCACATCTACCAATTGAGGTGATAACATTGACCAAGTTTCAAGAAGATCCAGCCAGAAACTTAGGAGGTGTTGCGTTGACCAGAAAAGTGGACGGATGGACGGTCGGATGGACGGACAAATGGACGGGCGGACAGACGGAGAAGATGACGCCAATATACGTCCGCCCCCGGCGACGTATAAAAAAAAAGAACAAAATATTAATAAATGTTCTTCTTCAAAACCAGATAGCTAGGACTATTTAGGAGAAATTTGTGAAATAGGAGTGCAAACTTGAAAAATTACAACCCCGTGTTGTAGGTTCTTACATTTTACAATAGAACAAAGAAGGAAGAACCAACAATCTTCTCAAGGCATACATCCTCTAAATTTGGCCTAGAGAATTGGCATATGGCTCAGAAAAAAAACACTGCTTACAGATTATACTTGAGCCTTTGTTGTTGAGATTCTTTTCTATAGACAGATTTCAGAAAGAAATATTAAAAAAATCTTTTCCTCAAACACATTTAAGCCTGATACTTTTCGTTTTTAGCTCCACTGGCCGAAGGCCAGCAAGCTCTTGTCATGGTGGGTTGTCTGTCATGCGTCCATGCGTAAAATTTTCTTTAAACATCTTCTCTACCTAAACCTATGGGTCGATTTTGACAAAACTTGGCAGAAATGATCCTTGGGTGTAATGGGCATGGTAGGGCGGGGCCACATTTCGAGCCTGAAATCTTTGAAGGACATCTCCTCCTAAAATACTGGGGGGATTTCAGTGAATCTTTACCAGAATTTTCCTTTGGTGACCCTTTCCAATGCTCGCAAATTTTGAGCCCAAAATCTTTGAAGGACATCTCCTCGTGAATCTATTGTTTTAATAAGAAGGGTAAAGGGATGCAGGTTCATGGTGATTGAGTGTTTTGGTGCAATGTGGGCCACACCCTATTAATCATTTTAAAATTGTCTTAAATGATTTCAAAGTGTCTTTTTCATTCTAAGTAAGCTTTATTTGATTCAAGTCTAAAGATGTTTAAGCCAGTGGAGTTATACAAGCCCTCCTTGGCCTCTTGTTTTTTTCAGCATTGATTCAGGCTTTTTGTCAAAAGTATTGAAATTATCACCCTAAAATTGAAATAAGCCCTATGATGTAGGGTCATATTTAAGATAGAGGTGATAGAGGTTCTAAATCATTAGACATAATCTTCAAAATTTTGTGGTATTTTTTAATCGATCTTTCAAAACAATTCACAGTCGGCCTACCTTTCATTCTCATTTCTAAGTTATAGCTCTGTGTTGTGTGGTCCTGTATATGACTATAATTATGTCATAGGGAAATTGAAAAGACTTAAAAACTGGAACTCACTTACTCAGGTGAGCGATATAGGACCACCATGGTCCGTATATAATCTTCTTCTCTGAAACTAATAATCACCCTGTATTCGAAATTAACCCTTGGTGGGTTGGGTTATTTTCACTCTTTTGATGTTGGTGGGGAGCATTACCAAGATATCACATTATGTAAGAATTTGCTTTCAGCGAAAAGTGATTTAAAAAAACAACATTTTAGGATGTTCAATTTGAAAAAAAATCACCAATTTATATCAGTTTTTTTTTTAAACTTTTTGAAAGGAAGGTACCTGTCTTTTTCTCTTTCTTTACAACATCCTTTTAATTGAAAGCAATGGCAACTCTTTCCAATGTGCAGGGAAATGGTTCGACTAATAACGAATATTAACGTTATATCATCGTTTTTAAAATAACGTCTAATGGATTTGCTGACGTCATTTTGCAAACGGCATTATGTTTTTTTGAATAACTTGAATCGATAAATAGTAAAATCTCATTGTTTTATCACAAAATTTAAGGCTATTCTGTAAAAAGGATATCAAATTTGAACTAATAAGATACCGTATTAATTAAACTTGTCATCTAAAACAGATAAGAATTCGGCGCAGCCTCGTTTGTATGTGTTTTAGATGACTCGTTAAATAATAGATTCGGTATTTAACGACCACTCATTCTATATCCTCTATATACTACGCCATAAAGCTCAATCAAATTGTTTAGAAAGTGTTTTTTTTTTCAAAAGTCTTTTTGCGAGAACATCTATAAGTCCTGTTGCACGTCGATTAAATGTTCTAATAGCAATTCAACTATATATAATGATAACAACAATTATCCATCTTTATGATATAATCATAGGCGTATCTTGGACTTTGAAATTTTTACACACTCAGAAGGCGACAGCCAAAGAATATATACTACTCAAAGTTTGCTAAGCATCAAACCTTTTTCGCTGTCCTACAGGAGCTGATTTTTTTTAAAAAATCGTGTTCGTGTTTAAAATCGTACGATAATGTATTGACAAGATATGTAATGTATACATTACCAAATTTCAGACGCAATTTTCTCACGAGTCTCGTGCAAAATGAGGAACCCCAGTTTCTCACCTGCCCTTTCTCATTTTCTACATGTACATGTTTCGTGTAGATGCTTAGTTTCTGTTTTTCAGTACTTTATTGACATTTAAGTCGTTACTCATGGCTAATCCGAATGCCAAAGGACATTTATCTGTCGAACAATTGTGGTGTGCTGTAGTAATGGTGGAACGAAGGGCTTCCCACCGTGATGTTGCCATGGTACTGGGGGTACACCATACTGTTGTAACCAGAGCTTGGGCACGATACATACAGTATGGCACAACTGCAAGGAGACATGGTCGAGGTAGGAGTAGAGTTACCTCAGTCGCAGAAGACCGTTTTTGGTAATTCAAGCCGGAAGGAACAGGTTTGCTACGGCAACGCAACTAACTTCCTACCTTCGAAACGTCTCGGGAGTGCGATTTTCGACTCAAACCATAAGAACACGGCTGCAAGAGCATAACCTGAGGTCAAGAAGACCATGTATTCGTATTCTGCCGTCCCGAGTTCAATTGGCGCAGGTTAACATGGGCATTGGACCACGTTGGCTGGCGCATAAAACGCTGGCGCCCCTTGCTATTCACGGATGAGTCCATCTCGATTAAGAAAAACACAAAAAAATCGAAATCATTCACTCAACGCTCCATTTATTCATTTCAAAGACTCACTCAAACCAGTCAAAAGCCGCTCCAAAATCTTCAAAAACGCAACAAAGCGTTAATTACGAACAACATTTCATTCAAACCGTTTAATTAAACCAGTGCACAATTTTATTGACGAATGTGGATTCCAAAGTGATTAACCCCAAAAGATTCACAAACAGGAAAATAAGTTGATTTTTTAAAGGGAGGTAATAAATATTACTAATTTCGTCCAAGTTAGACGAAATTAGTTATTTTGGATTACCTTCCTTAAAAGCCATTTGAAACTCGCTCCACAAACTCATTCAGTTTGTTTCCTAAATCATTCCAAAATTATTATCACCTTGTCAATTTCACGATGTTGTTAACTGTAGCCGGCCCCGGTCGCTCATCGCACACAATTTACATTTTTTGTTAATGGTTTAGTAGCCACCCATTGGTAGGGGACAGAGGCGTAGCATTCGTCCATTAGCAGAATGCTTGTCACAATTACATTTGTCATAACTTATGTCGGTTGAATGTCGCTGACCTAGCCAAGGTTCGAACTCACGAAATTACAACTTAGAAATATTTCACCCCTGCTTATCTAATATTCGTCTCTGAAACTGCTCAAGGGTCATCGGGGCATCAGCTGCCCTGGATAAAGACGTTAGCAAAACGGTTTCGAAATGTTACCTCGCTTTGAATGAATGTGCACGTGCGAAGCAGGGTATGATCTCAAAACGTTCAAAAAACGTACATTCCGAACGTAGGACAGCCCTGCATTATGAGAAATGATACTCCTCTTTTCAAGTGGCTTCAGGGAAAAGCTTGGTACAATTTCTGAACGTTCTCAAATCGTTTTGCATTATGAATGCAGGGCAGATCTCGGAAAGTTCAACCCAATCGGGAACCCTCGACAATTCTACAGAATAGACCTCGGAAATAATACGGGCGCTGTCATGAAAGCGCGTCATTTCGCACGCGGGTTTATATGACGTCACAAATATCAATGATCCATCTAAGGATGACGATGCATATTTACAAAATCAAGGAAGGCTAAACGTGGCCATAATATAGTTCAATAACAAAACGCAGTATGTTACTGCGTTTTGTTATCGAATTATAAAATGCCCGAAATTTCTGGACAGATGATCGGAAAGAATTAACAAATTGTGATTTTCTTCACGCGTATTAAATAACCGAAGTACAACCAGAAACCGAATTACCTTAAAAATGACCCAAAATTACTACACTTACGTCCGAGGTACTTTCCAGTTTACGAAAAAGTCCGAGCGATGTTCCGAATGAGTTAAACCATGGCCAACCCATATCTCTATGCTATGGTCTGCAACAACGGTAAAATTGTACCTCAGAAAGTCTTTGAAGGGGGGGGGGGGGGGGGGGGGGGAAAGGGGTCGATTTTCGATCAATGCAGTCAAATATTTTGTGTAAAAAAATGACTGAAAGCAATGGTTATATAAGTCGCTACGATATATCCAATACAGAATTTTCGAAGGAACATCAGACTTGACGGTTCCGTATGACAAAACGACACAAGCTGTTCTCCAATTACACCCCTTTGCTCTTGCACTTGCGTGCAAAGAGGGGTAAAATTTGCAAACAGTATGCATTATTTTGTCAACCCGACCGTAGGGCAGGCTACGAAACGGTTCAAACATCCTACAAGTTAGTACAAATGCTGTCGTCTGCAGCCCATTTAAACTGTTGCCTCAGAAAGTCTGTAAGGGGGGTATCGATTTTCTCATAATTCACCAAGAGTACAAAACCGCTGGTGAATGCCCGTGATAGTAAAACTGTTTTTCTTGCTAGCCGTTTTGATGCATTTTTAATTTCATTTTTGCTCGTGTGAAAATTGGAATATTCAGATTTTTCTATACTTGCAAGCCCTTAACACAAAAGAATACTTTTCGACAACTGGAAAATAACTTCGGTCTGCGATCTCTTACTTCCGGGATATGCTTTAATATTGGTAGAAATATGATTTTCGTGGTCAGAAAATCTGGAAATCAAAGTATAATAAGAGCATGGTTTAGTTCAAATGGTAGACAAGCTATTGTAACTACAGTTTTATTCAAGCCGATGTTACGACATTTTGCCTATCCATTGACGCCTATCATAGCGCTGTTCTTCTAAAATTGCTTAACTATATTAGTTTCGTGTTTCGAAGATGATATAATCTTTTTGCGGGGCGACTTCTTCAAAAGCAAATGCAATCAAAGTCAAACTGAAAATAGCATCAGTATGAAAATAGCACTTCGTTCAGGATGACAAAACAGTGCAAAGTGTTTACAAATTATACCCCGCTTTGCACACAAGTTCACGTGCAAAACAGGGTATAATTTGCACACAGTTTGCATCGTTTTTTGCATCCTGGCCGCAGGGCTGGTTAACCGAATCCCTGATCTTACATAATAAGAGTTTGCCTTAGTTTGAGCGGGTTTTTTTTTAAATCAACCTTCCAGGACCGGGTTTTGTAGGCTACGTCGCACAGAGCAGGTTTACGGATGTAAAATTGTTAATGGATTTTGAATTATTCAAGAATTCAAACAACCTCTAGAAATAGTGTAAATATTTACAGATCAGGCTCAAATTTGTAATTCACAGAACTAAGATCAAATTGACACGTTTAGCGGGAAAAGGATCGGGATTAAGCATTCTAATTCAAATCAAATAAAATAAACATAGTGTTACATTTGTTTGCGCTGACAGAACACGAAATGTGTTCCGTAGATTAGAAGCTTTCTCGGAATTAACAGATTAAAATCAACATGCCGTTAAAAAAAGTAATGTTCATCTGATTGTGTTTAGAATATTCTATTTCTTATATTTAGTGATCGGAGGGTCGATATTTTCGGCAATCGAGGGGCCACAAGAAAAGGCGCTTGTGAAGACCCTAAAGGACCAGCGGAAGGACTTTTTGAAGAGTCATAAACAATGTATGACAAGTTAGTCGTTCAATGCCTAAACGGATCGTTTTTGACCCTGAATTCAGGATTTTGACCCCCAAAACATTTGAAAATATCTGATTTTACTACACCCCCACACCTAAATCTTCTGTGGTGGGGTCATTTTGATCCTTCAAATTTTCCGTATTGCACAGTGATACTGCTATTATTATAAATTTATAAGACTCAAATTATCGCCTTTATATCGTTATAAGAGATTCATATTCATATGAATCTCTTATAACGACATAAAGGAGAAATCAAAGATGTCAGTGAGCTTAATCTCATAAGAAATTTTGACCCCTAAAACTGGGGTCACAGTGAACGGGCCCATGATTCCTGAATTTGAAAAACTAGTACGAGCTATGCCTTGGCTCATTTTCCCACTTAGATTGGTCGATAACGCGTTGAACTGTCAATTCAGGGGGTCATGATTTCTAAGCCCAGTTCGGCCAACTTTTTAAGACCTTCGCAAAAGTCTTGGATTGGTAAATGAGGGCTGGGATGAAATGCTGTGGTTGTGCTGTCCGTAGTTGAAATGATTAAAAACTTAAGAGTAGTGCACTAGTCACCGCTGTTGAAAGCAGAATTAGAGGCCTTGTCAAATCAAATCCTAAACTCATTTCAAAACGCGTTCAAACAAAAGGGGATGTTTAGATTAGCCAAGCGTTCAAGATGAAATCGTTCATGAAACGTTTTCTTGTTTGGAACCCGGCTTTGCACACATAGGCCTACTTAAGTGCAAGATTTCGTTTTTAAACCTTTGCAATAGATTTTGCATAATGAACACAAGGCTGAATAAATGTACGAAATGGCAACGAATATTCAAGAGCTCCGATCTTTCCTTGGCTTTGCTTGGTATTATCGCCGTTTTGTCCAAGATTTTTCGAAGATCGCCAAGCCCCTGAATAGTCTCCTTGAAGGCCATGCCTTGAACAAGTCTGCAACAAAAGGTAGTAAGCAAAGAAGGCCAAGAAACCATCACCTTGGATATGGGATTCTGACCAGGAGAACGCTTTCCAGGTCCTCAAAGAGAAACTTTCTGAGCCTCCTATCCTTGCCATAGCAGACTATACCCTACCCTTTAAACTACGAACTGACGCTAGCAGCCTAGGCCTTGGTGCTGTTCTGTACCAGCAGCAGGATGGAAAAGACAGAGTGATCGCCTATGCTAGTCGTGGTCTACGCCAAGCCGAACGTAACTACCCAGCTCACAAGTTTGAGTTTCTTGCGCTGAAGTGGGCAGTCACGGACAAATTTCACTACTATCTATTGCCATCACGGACAACAATCCCTTGCTGTATGTCATGACCACTGCTAAGCTTGACGCAACTGGTCATGGCTGGGTAGCAGCCCTTTCTAACTACAACTTCAGCATTTCTTGTAGGCCTGGATCCCAGAATGCCAATGCTGACGCCCTTTCACGGATGCCTAAGTTGTTTGGAGATGTTGTGAAAGCTGTTTGTAATGCCGCACGCGTTGATGGAAGTTTAGCAGGATCGCTAGCTGGAGACACATCATTTCATTCTGCAGGTGATGATGGTGTACCACCAACGCATCTTGAACAGATCAACTGGATAGTTGAGCAGATGGCAGATGAGGGCATTGCACACATTTCCAGACTCTTGGATCGCGGTTTCCGTTCCACAGAGGAGGAAGTCAAGGCAGTTCCAGCAGCAGCAAAGCCTTATCTAAGGGAATATAACCGTCTTTTCAAAGACAGAGGTGTTCTCTATAGAACCTCGACCATTGATGGACATAGAGTTCAACAGCTTGTGCTACCACCGGCATTCAGAGATGTGGCATTCCAAGGACTCCATATTGACTCTGGACATCCTAGGAAGGACAAGACTCTTTGGCTTGCCAAACAGAGATTTTACTGGCCAGGACTAGAGAAAGATGTGTGTAAAAGGGTAGAGTCCTGCGGTCGTTGTATCCGTAGGAAGACGCCAGTTAAAGACGGTCGCAGCAGATCTGAGGCCGATCAAAACCACCAAACCAATGCAACTTGTTTGTATGGATTTTCTGAGTCTAGAGATGTCAAAAGGAGGTTACGAGAACATTCTTGTCATTACAGACCACTTTACACGCTTTGCCAAAGCCATTCCAACTAGGAATCAGACAGCGCAGACAACAGCCAAGGCTCTGTATGACCACTTCATTGTCAGTTTCTTGTTACCCGAACAGCAACACAGTGAGCAAGGCCGAAACTTTGAGAGCAAAGTCATCATGGAGCTCTGCAAGATAGCCGATGTTCGCAAGACTCGAACCACACCTTACCATCCAATGGGTAATGGAAGCGCCGAGCATTTCAACAGAACTTTGCTCCGAACGCTTGGAACCTTTGAAGAATCCCAGAAGTGGGACTGAAAGTCCCACGTTGGTCCCTTAGTGCATGCGTATAACTGCACGAAGAACGATGCCTCTGGATATGCCCCTCATTACCTCCTTTTCGGATGGCATCCTCGCCTTTCCGTCGACGCCTTTTTGGGTATTCATCCCGATGAAGACGACGCTGGAAGTCCTACAGACTACATCGGAAAACTGAAGGAGAGGATGCGTAAGGCATATAAGTTAGCTTCGGAGACCGCCAGGAAGACTTCTGCGGACAACAAGAGGCTCTACGACCAGAAAGTCCGAGAAAATCATCTTGTTGAGGTCGATACAGTGATGGTGCGGAAAGCTCATCATACCGGGAAATCGAAGCCTGCCGACATCTGGGAGGTCAATCCCTATGTGATTATCGAAATTCCTAATGCAGATGTTCCAGTGTACAGGATCAGACCTGTCACCGAGAGGGGACCAGTCCGGACTTTGCATAGGAATATGCTTCTTCCCCTCAACAACATTCCCTCAGCAGATGATATGGAATTGACTGAGCATAAAGCAGGGCCATCTCACGAGAGAAGAGACAGCAGACTGTCCACGGCATTGCAACCTGCTAGCGAGTCTGACTCCGACTCAGGTACCAGCCAACCCTATATCATTCCTCAACGGCGTAGACAGATTCCCCGAAATTCGAGTGACAGCCCGAATTGGCGAAGGGAGACAACTGTTGCAAGCTCCCCATCTTTGGCAGTTAGGCCATCTTCTAGTTACCCCCCTTAAATGAGGGTATTCCGGTACCTATAGATGATCAGTGTGCACTAACAGCGACAGCTTGTGAGCCACAGCAACCGCGTCGTTCGAGCCGGGT